>JARPMJ010008319.1:0-35535 GCA_033366665.1 Phoxinus dragarum
CGGAGTGAACTGCGGCGCTAATGAACGTGCAGTCGAGCACAGATCAGGATTTTTTCTTAAAGTCAATAATTTTATCCTTTAAAACTCATCTTTGATCACCAAAATTACATATTTTACATATTACACCCCTGCCTCATTAGGTATACGCGGTTCTATGAATATGCAAATGAGCCCCGCCTCCACTCACTCACTAACTCACTCAGAGATCCACTGGTTGACGATCACACGTTGATCTGATTGGTTACAAGGTAGTGTGTGACGTCAGAAACACCAGCGATTTCAAACCGTGTTTTTGAGACTGTCTTAAGTCTCAAGCAGTTTTAAGCAGAAAATACTCAGCAATGCTGTCGACTTATGAACTTACACATGGTTTAAGTGTATTAAAAACACCACATAGACACATAAAATCTAAAATAAAAGCTTGTTTTTCACCAAACAAATTTTTTAGAGAACAATTGATGATAATTCTCCTTTTGAGGTCCAAAAAAGAATGAATGGCTCACGGCATTAAAACAACACCAGGGTGGGTAAATGAGGACTTTACTTTAATTTTAAGGTGAACTGTCCCTTTAAAGTTGATTCATGATTATTATTTTTCGATCTGTGACTTTTAGTGGCCTATTAACCCCCTTAGAAGAGCAGTAATTGTGGTAAGATGCATCTGTCTGTAATCCAACATCTCCCTTCGTTCCAGTTATTTGCTCTTCAAGGAGAATCTCGACTAAAGAAAGACGAGGTGACGGCGCATCACAAACTCCCGCCGTACGTGCAGCACATGGACCGGCTCGGCGACACTGAGCTGTGAGGATACTGTAGGACTGAAAGCATCAGTGTTTTTATCCAACCATCTCACATTATGTCGATGTTTACAAGCATGAACTGAACAGAATGTGACTGACGAGCGTTTGACTAGTGAATAAACATTCACTTGAAACGTAACTTCCTCACAATAGTCGTGATTGTGTCTGTGATCATTTCTGTACATCACTGGGATAATACGGGGATCGGTATGTTTGATTTGGGGGGGAAATCATGTAAAAGAATATGAAATCAAAACTATTTTTGATACATGTGAAGCACACATCTGCACAAATATCAATGAGGTATAAAGGTTTCTGTTTCTGCAAGCTCTTTGTGAAGATTAAATCATTTTAAACTACGATTCTTGACAAAAGCCTCTTTGTCTAAAGTTAAAAGGCATTCAAACTGGTAAAGAGAAACCGGAGGAAGGGAAGTGAGCGGGAAAATCAGGTAGTGTGTGTGTGTGTGTTCAGAAACGTGAGCGATGTTTCATCTGTTTTCTCAGTGATCTCGTGTACAGTCAGAGGAACGTGAACATGACCACGCCGTCCAGAAACTTCTTCTCCACGTTCCTCCCTCAGGCCAGACGGGCTCCTGGGAAAACGGCCCCGGGGCCACAATCCTCACCCACACAGGCCTCGCTGGGCCGGAAGGACTCTCCCGCCGGAGCACAGGTACATCCAGCGTTATTTCAACATCGTTAAGATACTATTAAAGGGATAGTTCAGCCAAAAATTTTAATTAGCCCATGATTTACTCACCCTTAAGTCATCCTAGGTGTAAATGACTTTCTTCTTTCAAACGAACACAATCAGAGTTATATTAACAAATGTACTGGCTCTTCCCAGCTTTATAATGACAGTGAATGGCTGTTTCTGTTTTGAAGTCCATAATAGTGCATCTATCCATCATAAAAGTGCCCCAATCCATCATAAAAGTGCATCTATCCATCATAAAAGTGCATCTATCCATCATAAAAGTGCATCTATCCATCATAAAAGTGCCCCTATCCATCATAAAAGTGCATCTATCCATCATAATAGTGCATCTATCCATCATAATAGTGCCCCTATCCATCATAATAGTGCATCTATCCATCATAATAGTGCATCTATCCATCATAAAAGTGCATCTATCCATCATAAAAGTGCATCTATCCATCATAAAAGTGCCCCTATCCATCATAAAAGTGCATCTATCCATCATAAAAGTGCATCTATCCATCATAAAAGTGCATCTATCCATCATAAAAGTGCATCTATCCATCATAATAGTGCATCTATCCATCATAAAAGTGCATCTGTCCATCATAAATGTGCATCTATCCATCATAAAAGTGCATCTATCATCATAAAAGTGCATCTGTCCATCATAAAAGTGCCCCTATCCATCATAAAAGTGCATCTATCCATCTATAAAGTGCATCTATCTATCATAAAAGTGCATCTATCATCATAATAGTGCATCTATCCATCATAATAGTGCATCTATCCATCATAAAAGTGCATCTATCTATCATAAAAGTGCATCTATCATCATAAAAGTGCCCCTATCCATCATAAAAGTGCATCTGTCCATCATAAAAGTGCCCCTATCTATCATAAAAGTGCATCTATCCATCATAAAAGTCCATCTATCCATCATAAAAGTGCATCTATCCATCATAAAAGTGCATCTATCCATCATAAAAAGTGCATCTATCTATCATAAAAGTGCATCTATCTATCATAAAAGTGCATCTATCCATCATAAAAGTGCATCTATCCATCATAAAAGTGCATCTATCCATCATAAAAGTGCATCTATCCATCATAAAAGTGCCCCTATCTATCATAAAAGTGCATCTGTCCATCATAAAAGTGCCCCTATCCATCATAAAAGTGCATCTATCCATCATAAAAGTGCATCTATCCATCATAAAAGTGCATCTATCCATCATAAAAGTGCCCCTATCCATCATAAAAGTGCATCTATCCATCATAAAAGTGCATCTATCCATCATAAAAGTGCATCTATCCATCATAAAAGTGCATCTATCCATCATAAAAGTGCATCTATCCATCATAAAAGTGCATCTATCCTTCATAAAAGTGCATCTATCATCATAAAAGTGCATCTATCCTTCATAAAAGTGCATCTATCACCATCCATCATAAAAGTGCATCTATCATCATAAAAGTGCATCTATCCTTCATAAAAGTGCATCTATCATCATAAAAGTGCATCTATCCATCATAAAAGTGCATCTATCATCATAAAAGTGCATCTATCATCATAAAAGTGCATCTATCCTTCATAAAAGTGCATCTGTCCATCATAAAAGTGCATCTATCCTTCATAAAAGTGCATCTGTCCATCATAAAAGTGCATCTATCCTTCATAAAAGTGCATCTGTCCATCATAAAAGTGCATCTGTCCATCATAAAAGTGCATCTGTCCATCATAAAAGTGCATCTGTCCATCATAAAAGTGCATCTGTCCATCATAAAAGTGCATCTATCCTTCATAAAAGTGCATCTATCCTTCATAAAAGTGCATCTATCCTTCATAAAAGTGCATCTATCCTTCATAAAAGTGCATCTATCCTTCATAAAAGTGCATCTGTCCATCATAAAAGTGCATCTGTCCATCATAAAAGTGCATCTGTCCATCATAAAAGTGCATCTGTCCATCATAAAAGACGACCCAACGCCGGCGATATGTTATGCCCTAAATTTCATGATTAACTAACTGTATTTTTGTATGTATATTTTTAAAATGCATTTTCTGTAAAGCTGCTTTGAAACAATGTGTATTGTGAAAAGCGCTATACAAATAAACTTGAATTGAAACTTGAATTGAATAAAAGTGCATCTATCCTTCATAAAAGTGCATCTATCCTTCATAAAAGTGCATCTATCCTTCATAAAAGTGCATCTATCCTTCATAAAAGTGCATCTATCCTTCATAAAAGTGCATCTATCCTTCATAAAAGTGCATCTATCCTTCATAAAAGTGCATCTATCCATCATAAAAGTGCATCTATCCATCATAAAAGTGCATCCATCCATCATAAAAGTGCATCTGTCCATCATAAAAGTGCATCTGTCCTTCATAAAAGTGCATCTGTCCATCATAAAAGTGCATCTATCATCATAATAGTGCATCTATCCATCATAAAAGTGCATCTATCCATCATAAAAGTGCATCTATCCATCATAAAAGTGCATCTATTCACATAAAAGTGCATCTATCCTTCATAAAAGTGCATCTATCATCATAAAAGTGCATCTGTCCATCATAAATCGATAATCCATCATAAATGTATATTATATAATATAAATTATATAAAAATATATATGCAGTATATAAATGCAAATATTTCTCAAATATATACATGCATGTGTGTGTATTTATATATACAAAATAATTGTACACAATACACACACATATATTATGTAAACACAAACTTTTATTTTGGATGCGATTAATCGTTTGCAGCCCTATTTCCATTTGTTAACATGTACTGTACTATCAATGAAAAAAAACATTTTTTATTAGAGAATTGATAATTCTCCAAGTTCAACATTTACATGATTAAAATCAAAAGTCTGTTTATAATTATTAGATGGAGCTAAACTAACACAGAACAGTTGTATTTGTATTAACTAATGTTAACAAATATGGATAAATATACTGTATTGCTCATTGTTAGTTTATGCATTAACTAACGGGACCTTATTGTATAAGTGTTAAAAATGTTGCTTTAGCAACTAATGTCTTTCTGTCATTCCGCTAATCTGAAGGTTTTCCTCTCTGTGATTTTCAGTCTGTGAAAGCAAAAGATCCGCCCGCCGCCAAAGACGTGAAGACGGCCGCCGTTTCCGCGGTGACGGTGGATTTGGCCACGGGTCATCCCCGAACGAGAAGAGTGCATGACCACGAGAAGGAGAGAAAAGAGCTGCTGTCCAAACCCTCAGCGCAGGTCCGAGAAACAAAGACGTCTCTGTCTCGTGTCTCTTTATTTTTATTTTATGCAAAAAGAACATCCGATAAGAAAATCAAATCAAGTTAAACATAAAAAAATAAAAATAATAATTAATTAGTTACAGCCAAAGGCTTTTTTATTCATTTACTTTTTTTTTTTTGCCAATGTCAATGTCCATTGCATATTCGAAAAGGAGTGGGATGAAGAAAAAAAAAAAACTTCACTCATTCAAGGGATTCGGTTCGGGACGTACTTTTCCCATTCATTTTCTCCATGGGGATTTTAAAAGATCCATGAACCAAACCAAACTGAAGAATCTCTACATTAACTTTATAAATGCTCAGATTTCTGGTAACACTTTACAATAAGGTTTAACATTAACTAAGATTAGCACATGCTTTAGAAGTATTTTTCATTCTTAGTTCATGTTAACTGATGTTAAACCCATCCTGGGTTTGTTATTATTAAATTTTGTATCACAAACCCAGTCTGGAGCCGCACGGGTATATCTGTGGCAATAGCAACTATACATTGTATGGGTCAAAATTATACATTTTTATTTTATGCCAAAAATCTTAAGGATATTAAGTAAAGATCATGTTCCATAGAGATATTTTGTACATTTATTTTTGTGGATGCAGCAACATCAAGGACTTCATTTGGACAATTTTATTTTCTCAATATTTCGATTTTTTTGCTCCCTCAGATTCCAGAGCTTATTTATTCAGCTTTCAGATGATATATAAATCTTAATTTAAAAAAAAGATCCTCTGGTTCTGTGGTCCAGGGTCACGTATAATGAAGTTGAAATCACCCTGACATTATCTCGTGTTTCTCCGTGTGTATTTTTGATTTCCACAGAGTTTGGAGAAGAAAACCGATGTGGATCCAGACACTCAAACCGAAGCTCTTCCTGATCAAACGGACTCCACCAATCAGACGCGAGTCTGTGAAGTGGGCGGAGCTGGAGTGGAGCAGCCCTTTATTAAGCTGAGTCAGGAAGAGTATGGAGAACATCACTCATCCATCATGCACTGCAGGTGTGTGTGGCCAGGCAACATTAAATGGGTCGCATTATGGTTTCTCACATGTTCATGTGTACATCAGTGTGTGTGTGTGTGTAATGTCGCTGTGTGTGTTCAGAGTGCTCCTCTATATCATAGTCAGTATTTCTGAACTCCTGAAACGCCTCCATTGTAGTCTCGAGTTTCTTCCGGGAACGAACACGTCACAATATTCCTCATTATAATAATTCATGCGCAGAATAAAGGGGCGGGGCCTGGTTGAGTTAGTTAGTAGTGTGTTAAACTGGTGGTTATGGTAACGGGCGGGACATTTCCCAAACACACTCGAAGCGCTCGACCAATCACAGCACACTGATCCAGCCGACCAATCAGAGCACAGTGTGCTTTTCAGAAGGCGGGGTTTCATAGAGACAGGAAGTAAACGGAGCGTTACTGACAGACTGGGAAGAGAGGAGCCGCAACAATGGAGAATATGAGGAGAATAATCAACATTCAAGCAGGAAAACTGTTCTAGTGGAGACTAAACACAATCACGACCTTGGAAACGGTCATAATTTACTGTCTACCGGTAATAATCATCCTCCTCTGACTCTAATTATTACACTGGCCGTAGGATTGCTGTATGTAAATGAGCTCTGTTGTGATTGGCTAATCTCTGCATACAGTTTCGGATGCTTAACACTGAATTGGTGTTGATATGTTAATGAGCTTGTGGGCGTTTCTGTGTTTTAGTTTCACTATATGAGCTTTTATCGGCATCACCGGTTGTGTGTTTGTGTTTTAGGGTGGACTGCTCCGGCAGAAAAGTGGCCAGTCTGGATGTGGACGGGGTGGTGAAGGTTTGGGTCTTCAATCCCATCATGCAAACCAAAGCCACCATCATGTCCAAGTCTCCGCTGCTCTCTCTGGAGTGGGCGGCCAAACCTGACAGACTGGTAAATCTCAACACTCTTCATGAATATGCCCAGAGGAATAGTTTCAGATTCAGTGCTTGCACTGTTAAGCTGTGAATGTTGCTAAAAACAGTATTTGGTTGGTTTGACTGGTTTATGTGGTGTTTTACTCCTGCAGCTGTTGCTCGGCAGTGGCGTCGGCACGGTGAGGCTTTACGACACGGACGCCAAGAAGAGTTTGTACGAGATGTCAATAGACACCGTCCACCCGCGGTGAGTCCTCACAGATCACTACTGTTTAAATCAATCTCTCTCAACTAATGTGGTGAACTGTGGTGAAGCCTGTCAGTACATTACTAAAGGTTGAAATTAACGGCTGATTTGTGTACAAACATTTAAATTGCACATATGGCTGTTTATAAAAAAAAAAAAAGTTTGAATTTCTTGTCAAAATTCTTATGTTTCTTTTCCAGTTTTTTTATTTTATACATTTTAAATGGTGGCTGTCATAACATACTTGACGCATTTATTTAAACATACATTAAATATTGAATAGCGATGCCACCATATTGGTATCGGCCGATATATTTAAATATTATCGGGCCGATATATATTTACATTTTTAATATTATCGGGCCGATAAGAAAATTTGGCCGATATAATAAAGCCGATAAATAATGTATTATTTCCTTCAGCTGAGACTCTTCAGATGCGCACTGTTCAACATGATGGTTTTAAATTGCACGAAATATGATTGAAATCACTACAAAAAAGGAAAATACAGTAAAGTGAACGTGCAGCTTAAGTCTGTCAAATTGGCTACATAAAATTATGATGAGAACATCATTATAATTGTGTTCTTGGGACGTGGATTTTAATGGCGAGACTTTTGTTTTTGTAATCAGACTCTCAAAAATTATATAAAATTTTGATTTATCGGCCAATATATCGGTATCGGCTTTTAAATATAAAGAATTATCGGTCTCGATATCGGTGTATCCCTAATATTGAAGAACAGGTTAAGTAAAAATATAATAAATATGCAATATAGTGTATATATTGATCAAAATGCTGCTCTCTAGAGTTATTTTTCTAGCTAACTAACGGTGGTAATTGAACGGCTTTCCTGTTGTTCACAAGTGTTTTATTGACATCTTTCCATGGTTGAAACACTGATTGATCGATTACATGAGACATGATTCATTTCAATCAGTTGCTCTGTTTCTTTCAATATTCCTTCTGATGTTCATTCACGTTTATTTGGTGCTACAACTAGTAGTAAAGCGGACAAGATGATCGGTTCACGTGCCGCTTGAGCCGAGACATTCAAGAGAGGCGCAACAAATAATAATAAGTTATTTGTTTATATATAACAAATAAATAAGTTAAGTTTTCTTCACGCATCAACTTAAAAAACAGCATAGACTAAAATTTTGGGATTTAAGAATCGATATCAGTTTATCAAAATGAGAATAATTTCTATATATATATTTATTTATTTTTCTTTAAAGTTGTGCATTTATGTTCACGATTGTGCTGCATTCACTCACAAAAATTAAAGTTTTATATATTTACAGTATAATTTTTATATTTTCCAACCCAGCCCTACAGATTACCCATAATGCACCAGGATTTAAATCTCAATTTCTACATGCATCTTATTGATAAGCTATGGTTGCAAACTCTTTCTATAAAGTAGTACACTCACTCAGGACGTATCCATGTGTGTTCAGGATCCTGTCGCTGGCCTGCAGTCCCAGCGGGACGTCGTTCGTCTGCTCTGCGGCGGCTCAAGCTGCTAATTCTGCTGTCCCGACGGACGGCGACGCACGAGGATCCGGTCCCGTATCCGGACATCTGCTGCTGTGGGACACCAAAACGGTCAAGCAGCAGGTACTGAAGCCAACCGTCACCGACACAGAGATGTAACGTCTGCACACGGGTTTTTACTGACGTTTATCTGGTTGTTATTGCGTTCAGCTGCAGTTTTCGCTGGAGCCGGGACCGGTCGCCATAAACTGCACGGCGTTTAACCACAACGGGAACCTGCTGGTGACCGGAGCGGCGGACGGGATGATACGACTGTTCGGTAGTTGTTTATTTCTACAGCACTTTATTCAATACTGATCGTTTCGAACCAGCTTCAGGAAAATATGTTGCAAAATTCATCAATTATGACACAAATTCAATCTCAGCTATAAAGCCGCTCTACAGAAGACGATACTGTCATTATTTAGTTCAATAACTTTACCGATGTTGCTAAGTGAGTGACATTAGCTCAATTCAGTTTAATTTTGTTCGTATCCAATAGTGTCAGTCCTGGTCCCATTAAATGGATAATATTACTGTCTTCTAAACCCCAAGTATCAGGTTTATGTTATGTTTGTATTTTATTGTGTTCAGTTCCTGCTTTTTGTTCCCTATTTTCCCGCTTCTTTCCTGTTTTCTAGGTTTATGCACTAGTCTTGGTTCTGGTTGTTTTTGCGCACCTGTTTCTTGTTCAGTTGGTTATCTCCAGTGTATTTAAGCCCCTCATTATCCTTCTTGCACGCTGAAATGTTTCTCTGCAGACATGCAGCGCTATGAGAGCGCGCTGAGCTGGAAGGCTCATGATGGTGAAGTGTACAGCGTGGAGTTCAGCTACGACGAGAACACGGTCTTTAGCATCGGAGAGGACGGGAAGGTGATGGGAATCTCTTTCTGTGTTTATTCTTATCTGTTCTGTAATCGCTGATCAATGTCATTAACACTAATTATGTCTTTGAGCCACACACACTGATGCACAGTTCAAAAATGTGTGCATTAAGGTATACTGGCTAATTTATTGCACATCATCTAATCATTTTCATTGGATTCATTTAACTTTCAGATTATTTTTGCTATTAAATATTTCTTAATAACATTTCCTCATTTTTGACTTATTATTATTATAGAACTTTTCATATTATCTAAATAAATAGAAAGGCATAATACAACACACAAAGTTAATTAATAATTGAAATCTACAAAATGTTTAGCCTTCACATGATATTCCTTGATATGACCGTATTTTGCCCTCAAAAATTCAACAAACAATTATAAATAAATGTGATTAATTTCAGTGAATCAGTTTAAAGCTCTGATTCAACAATTCATTAATTTCTGTTTAGACGCCAACCATTAGAAATGGCTCATGTTCATCTGAGGTCGTTGTGTGTAAACATGTTGTGTTTGTTGTCAGTTTGTTCAGTGGAATATCCACCGCTGTGGCGTGAAACAGTCGGAGTACTCGCTATCCCAGGATGCCGTGGGGCCGTTTGTGCTGTCGGGTTACAGTGGATATAAACAGGTTCAGGTTCCACGCGGCCGTCTCTTCGCTTTCGACTCTGAGGGCCAACATGTTCTCACCTGCGCCGGTAATGGAGGAAACATCTACCGGGTAAACACATTTACAGATGAGCTCAGTTCTTTGAGGAATTGGTTCAGTTTTTTATTCAATTCTCTGTTTTGTTACCAGTATCTTTTCGGACGTTTTTGTCCTTATCAATTAAGGCTGGTCGTTTTTTCAATTAATAATTTTTTCATGCCTGATGAAGGTCGTGAGGCCGAAACGTTGCTAATAAAAGTTTTTTTTATATATTGAATATAGATGTAGATGTTAGATATAGATGTTTTTAAGAAGACATTTTGTAGATTTTTGTAAAAGTTAAATAAATTAAGAAAGTTAAACAGAAAAAAAAGTTATAGAAGTTTGAGTTTATGAAAATGTACAACGTTAAAATTTTTATTATTCATATTTTATATAAAATATATATTTTCAAAACCTGGTGGACTCTAAAATTGCAAAAAAATCAAAGGCAAAAATCTGAACAAGTTGTGTTTCAAATGTTAGGTTGATATCTCTTGAATTACAAGACATTACTGCCCATATAAGGGCGCCTCCATTTCCATATGTTGTTTGAGTCTGAACCATTATTTTTTACAATTTTCATACAATTTATTAAGTATACATCCTATTCAGAAGTAGTGTTGGAAGTTTGGCAGATTTTGAAATGAATTCAACCTCTAAGAAACATAAAAAGATTGATAATTGATCAATTACGGCTCCTCTGTAATGTATTTTAAAAATCAGTCACCAAAAATGAAAACTAGAGATTGTAAGCTTTCAAATGATATATAGTTTGTCAAGATTGGTTTAGGTTTAGTATAGGATATTACTGTTTTAAATATGTAATGGCCGTGACAATATAAGGGGTTAATTAAATACAGCAACCACCTCCAACTCAAAGCAAATCCCAATTTTCCCACTTGTTCATGTGCTTTCAACTAATATAAACATGATCTTTCCAATCTTATGACTTCTCCACTAGATGTCACCCTCTTATTTACCTTAGTTCACCCAAAAAATAAAATTCTGTCATTAATTACTCTCCCTCATGTCGTTCCAAACACGTAAGACTTTCGTTCATGTTCAGAACACAAATTGAGAATTTAATGAAATCTGAGAGCTTTCATTATTAGCACAACAGCTAATGTTTTAAGATTTAATTCTATTTTATCCTAAAAGTAAAATAACCTGATCCCTTTTTAACAAGGCATGCGACAGCTCAGGCTTTTATGTTTAATCAAAATTCAGTTGAAATAGAGAGAGGTGGGTTGTTTTAATGCGTGTACCTGAAATAAAAAGAGTTTAATATACAGTTCTGTGGCTCTTAATTTCACCATTTATAAACTTATGTTCATAAAAAAAGAAAAGTATTTGTATTGAATCTATATCCATTGAATCTGATCGAATCGACACATCTGTACCGAATCAGTGTAATTTCAGTAGCATTGATATAGTATGATAGTTTTTATTCATATTTTTAATTCGTTTTCATCTTAATTTGAAAGTTTTTAGTAATTCAATCTAACCTAATATCGCCTCTCCTCTCGTCCAGTTAAGCAAGGCGGACGTGGGTCTGGAAAGCGTCCTGCCTCTCGGTGGCCATAAAGCGCCCGTGGTGACGGTGGACTGGTGCTCGGCGATGGACTGTGGCACGTGCCTCACCGCCTCGATGGACGGCAAGATCAAACTCAGCACGCTTCTCGCTCAGAAACCCTGAACGCCAGTGAGGAAGACGATGATGAAGCAGAATAAAGTTAAACTCACATAATGTCTTACGAACTTGACATGTGACCAGTAGAACATATCAACAATGTTACGGCTTCGAATTTACACTTGCACAGAATGAACGTAAAACAAACCCTATAGATTATGTTTTTCACAAAGCATTTATGTTTCTGTGTGAGTTAGTGATGTATTTTGAGCACATGCGGAGAAATGTTACGTGAGAAAGAACGAACAGATATAATGATGAACAAATATGATTGGGTCAGGTCAGTGAGAAAGGGCATTAGCTTCACATTAATGTTTCTGTTCTTCTAAAATATGCTTTATTTCTTATAGTTGGAACCTTAAAATGCAACTTTACCAAGTAATAAAGTATTTGAGAATGATGTTCATATACAATTGTGTTTTATTTTTTTGCATCTATTGTTCATTTAAATATCATCAATTAACAAAATCTTATAGTCATTTAAAGTGTGGTTTTGAGGAGCTTGGTTGAATTGCAAATATATGGAAAAACATAGTAGTCTATTTGTATAAATGAATCTGAAATATTTTACAGGAGGTCAGTGGAGATCCCAGACATGCATGTATGTGTCAAAACGCACGGGATACACTTTAAAATAGGTTTGGAAGTTAAACTGGCAAAGAGTGTCTTTGTCTTTAAAAGAGGTATTTTTTTATTTAAATAAAAGTTCACAGTCACACTGGCCCTCATTTATCAATCTTGCGTCGAAACGGGCGTATATGTTGGCGTAAGATTATGCTTACACTCCTCTCACCGTCTGATTTATGAAGCTGTGCGTACCTTTGAAATTCAGGTGTACGCAATACCTGCCCTTGATAAATGCCGCGGCTGAAAACGATCGTCATTAGATTAACACGCCCCTATATATTCACGTCTCCGCCTCCCCCACGCCCTCATTTTACGCCATGGACACACGGAAGACGGCAAAGAGGAGAAACTTCTCCGGTGGAAACCCAGTTTAAATCGCTGGTTGGTTGAGCAAATTACCTATCACAATGCATTATTTTACAGCACGTGTTTTGAAACTATTAGCGTTGAATTTCGTATGACGTCACATGTAATAGGGTGTACAATAGTGATGATGATGTGAATAATTGCATGACAATTTGTAATATTTTTCTTATTAGTAGCCTATTATGATTTTGATTATTAATGACGCTTATTGTTATTTAGAAGAAGAATGTCTTTGTCATTATTATTATTTGTATTATTATTATTATTTAAAAGAAGAAGAATGTCAAATGTTTTGCGCTATTATCTAAATATTGATAAAAAACTATTGCGATGACGGCGTTTCTATTAACCGATGTTATGCAACTAAAACGTCCTTTTTTCTCGCGCGATAAGTCATTCCAAAAATCACGGCAACGGACGTTGGTTTATATAATATCACAGCCACCGCATTAGACATTAGGCTTGTTTGAGATGAGTAAAATCTGCGCAGAACCGATCACCGGTGATCACCGCGAGATGCATGCCGGTTAGAAATGTGTCCGACTGCGTTCCGCCTGGCTCTGATGTCATGCTGACGTATGTCAAAAATCTCTCGCGAGCGCAAGGCACACCTGTCGGATTCTGCAGTCGAGCGCAGTTGCTCTCCACCGACTGCGCGGATCAAAAGCATGATGGGAAACGACTTGCTGACGACACAGCCTAATGCTCATTGGTTTAAACAACCATGATGTATTGTTCTCTTTTCAAATGTTTGATATTAAAACTCTGATATCATGTTTTATGTGTATAAATGATCTGTGAATATTCCCAAACTCTCTGACAGTGCGATCTCTATATGGATTATGTGATTATGTAATTAAAATATATATATATATATAAACACATGTATTAAAGAAAAAAAAAAGATTGATAAACACGTATTTG
The DNA here is from genome assembly GCA_033366665.1 of Phoxinus dragarum. Taxonomy (NCBI): domain Eukaryota; kingdom Metazoa; phylum Chordata; class Actinopteri; order Cypriniformes; family Leuciscidae; genus Phoxinus; species Phoxinus dragarum. The sequence continues at coordinate 13,682 of JARPMJ010008319.1, forward strand.
GAATGGGATTATATAGCCTAACAAGTGATTTGGGTGTCTTGTTCATTATATTTACTTTCATATTTAAGCAACAGAACTTAAATTACATCCAGTTTATTAGCAACACTGTGCACGAGCGTGAATCCCGTGAATCCCGCGATATCCATCTTTGATCTCACAGGTGTCAGATCCACTACGAGAGAGAGAACTGTCCGGCTTGCCTGGGCTTTTTTCACTCCTCCCCTCACTGCAGCCGCCTACTCTCGACTACATTTCAGGCGAGGCAAGGCGCATCTCAAACAAGCCTATTATTATTATTAATGGAAGGAGACGTAGGCTACGTGTTATCCAAGCATTAATGTCAGGGCCCTTATAGGCTACTCCGAACGATATATAAGGAGTTTCTGGGTGTTTCCCCTCATTTCTGCTCTGAGGTTTTGATTGTGACATTTCTTTGAGGTTTAGAATCCAGTATTCCTATAGGCTAATTATTGTTTATTTTATTAATTTAATAAAGAACTCTGTCTCTTATTCCAAAAGATCCATGTAGGCTACTTTTGTGTCTATTCGTTTTTCCTTTTTAAAGTAATTGAAAAACGAAAAATTAACGGTTGTCTTTTTAAAACGCAAAGTTGAACACCAAAAGTTTAATTTGAACTGGCAACACCAACTGCTGCGCAAAAAAGTAAATATCGACGAATTTTCAGATTTTTGTTTAATGACTTTTTGCCCCTTTATTAAACCTGTAAAATATACACAAATTAATATGGAAAACATGTCGATTTTACTGGTTTTCTAAGGTCAAATTAGAATCTGGAATTGATATTTTCCCGCAGTGATGAATGAGAAGAGCCAATATTAAACTATTGTTTTCTAAGTCGGCTAAGATCTCCATCTTCGCTGTTAATGCGCTTTTAGAGAGAAATGCACCTTTCATACGGATTACTTAATCAGAACAAAATGTATTAGCTTTAGATTCGAATTTGTTCGTTTTAAAGTGGACATTTCAAGCTTTAGATAGGCTATATTTTGTTTCAGTTCTCGCGCTCCAGTTCACGGAGATCATGAAACTGATTGTTTTATTTTATTTTACAAAAGCACAACGTTTTCTTGTAGTTACAAATAATGTATTATTATTTTCAGTATGACCAGAAATGATGGAGTATTTTAAATTGTTTCACTATTGATAGGAAAAAGTGTTCGCGCGCGCGCCTCCGTGCCATCCAGTGCGCGTTCCACACTCCGCTCCACAAACCCTTGGATATGCGTCAAAATCTTGTGTTTATTTGTGATAATCTTAGTCCTGTATTATTATTGTCTAACCCGTATTATGAATGTCATTTGACGAATTGCTTTGTTCCTTTTTTGGATAAAAGCGTCTTCGAAATATAGCCTAGTAATAATGATGATAATTATTATTATTTGCGGACACGGACCCCAAACACACCGCGTCTTCTAAGTCAGGTGACTGTAAATGCGCAAAAACTGTTTCCATTGCAGTTTTGCGAAATATTCCTTTTTCGAATTGCCTGAAAAACCACCTCATGCGAGCGTAAAAACTTTTTTTTGCGATAAACGCGAGTTTTTGCGAAATTGACGTGTTTCCATTGGGCGTATTTTCAATTCGCAATTTCAATTTGCGCAATTTGAAGGGTAATGGAAACGCATTACTGAACCCAGTCCGTGCGCGCATGCCGGGCTTAACTCACAAAAATAAACACTGAAGTTTATAATTTCTATGTTGTTGTTTTTTTACAGTGGGTCATAATATATCATATCTTTAGTTTGTCAGTGCGTTTTGTGGTGTTAGGAATTGTTTTTCGGCGCATTTCAGCACTAACTCAAAACGTGCGTACATGTACACCACCTCCTGAGCTGGCGTAGGATTTGAGCGTGCCGTACGCCAACGTCCATATTGATAAATCGCAAAGTCACCGTGGTTTTGGGTGTACGCCAGGTGTACGCTGGAAATTTGGTGTACGCACTTTTGATAAATGAGGGCCACAGAGTAAAATTGAAAACATTCATCCACAATCTATTGCTCACTGATTATAATCAAACTCAATGAACACTAAATTGAGAATCATTAAAATCTAGAGCCGCGACACCAAGCTGCTGTTGATTGGAAGCTGCCTATAGATTATCATATTCATCAACCAAAAGGCATGAACACAAAGTGAGAATACCAGACATTCAAAGATGTTGGATTTACAGAAGTAACAGCACAGGAAAAGTTCAACTGAAAATCTGTCATTTCTCTCTCATATTCTATTCTGCTGATGTTGCTCTCTCTAACCTTTTTGTCTACGCCTATATCCTAAATAAATAAAAATATTTAGTATTTATACATGTCATTACATTTGTTTAGAGCATAAGAAACAAATGGGGGGATTTTATTTATTTATTCATACAGTAGGTTATACTGTTTTCTGTAGAGGACACTATGGGTGCTTCTCAATACTCATTTGTGCATCCTTGTTCCCTTTCCTCGCGTCTCACCCCCTGTAGGATGCGAGGGAAGGAAATGAGGACGGAGGAATCGAATGAAAGCTTTTTTCTACATTGGAATACTTGATCACTCGAGTGTCACTTTACAGCGTCATCAGCAGCGCTAAAAAGATCTGCCCTTATGTTGTTGAAGTTTGGTTATTTAATTCATAATAAATAATAATAAAGCAAGATACCCTGTTGAAAATATGTGAGATGTGCGGTTTATATAAACTGCAATAAAATTATATAGCTATAAAATTATTGTGACCGATGTGAAGGGGGAGGAGAATTACACGTGTGTCACGTTAAGTCAATAAAACACTTCCGCATAGGATACACCTGTGTATCCTCGCTCATAGCCCCTCTGGAAGCCTCCTCACTCCTCGATCCTCGCCTCCTCACGGTGCAATTAGAGAATTGAGATGTCCTTCAAGATGGCTGAGCTCGATCGGTTTCCGGGTCATAGGATGGAGGACGGAGGAGCGAGGAGGGATATTGAGAAGCACCCCTGGATATATATATAAAAACGGCCAATAGGGAAAACAATGGGTTTTTATTTTAAGCAAACTTTGTATAAGATGATTCTCAACTATGTTACATAAGCTAAAACGATATGAATTGATATACCATTTTACTTTATGCAATATGGGTGTAAAATTGCCATAAATGTGCAGTCCCATTCAATACAATGTATCTAATTTGCATATTAATGTGTTCTTGTGGCAACATGTAATTAAAAAAAGAGGTGTAATAATGGTAGTGATAACTTGGCAACATATCTCATATTGCATAGGAAAATGTATATATAATTTCTTTCCCTCTTCACTTGTTGTGTCTCCCCAAAATGCCTGATAAACATGCTGTCTCGGAGTACATGTGTGAAATCAGTGCCGCTTCATAACATATTCTGATTTGAAACCCCATAACGTTTTCCTGAGATGCTTCTAAACGACAAACAATTAGAAAATTAGTTTGATTTAAAAGATAATTACAAAATATTATCATATTTCCATAATAGTGCAAAATTTGATCACTAAATTAAAGGGATAGTTCACTTTAAAATTAAAATTCTGTCGTCATTTACTCACCCTCAAGTTGTTTCAAACCTGTATGAATTTCTTTCTTCTGCTGAACACAAAGAAAGATATTTTGAAGAATGTCAGTAACCAAACAGTTACTGGTCCCATTGACTTACATAGTAGGAAAATACTATGGAAGTCAATGGGTACAGTCTACTGTTTGGTTACTGACATTCTTCAAAATATCTTTCTTTGTGTTCAGCAGAAGAAAGAAATTCATACAGGTTTGAAACAACTTGAGGGTGAGTATATGATGACAGAATTTTAATTTTAAAGTGAACTATCCCTTTAATGGGAGTCATTTTTAAAGACCAAGTATAGGGATTTGTCAAGGTGAAACCTCCACATATTGGTTTATCTCTGAAAAGCCCTGATGTGCTCTGATGTACAGGACATCCAGACTTAAAACTGTGACGGATGATCTCAGAGAAATTCGCTAAAATATGTCCTCTACAGAGGAAAAAAGTCTATGCCTAAATCCCAGGAGGATATGTATACACTGCATAACGTAATTAACCAGCTAACAATTTTAGGTTCCCAGAACGTTAGTTTTTGGTTATCCAGGAAAGTTTTCTTAACGTAAATAGAACGTTCCCTTAAGGTTAGGGGAACGTTCTTCTTAGGTTATAAAAATACAATCTAAAAATAACCTACAGGGAACGTTCCCAGAACGTTCTTGGTTGGTTCCCAAAAAAGTAACCAAATGGGAACCATATGGGAACGTTAGGGGAACTTTCTTTGTTTGCTGGGTAGATTCATATCTTAAATACATATTTTTGAATATAGAAATATGAAACGACAGAAAAATAGAAGACTTGTTATAAACATGAAAATAAATCCGCCAGAAGCTGCTAGCAAACAGTGCTGGGTTACTGATCACATGTAATCTGGACTAGAGAGTAATCTAAAATTATTCAGATCATATGTGTGTAATGTATTGGATTGTGCCACTAACTACACTATTTGTCATGTAATTTGGAATCATAAACCGACTACAATGTGTTATCTACCAGTGTCTTAAACTATTCTGATGAGCGAGTCAGTGAATCATTTATTCAATCAATTCGTTCAAAATGGTTAATAATTCATTCAAGCAATGTGTGTCAGTTAGTTAGTTAATCATTCGTTCAAAAACACAGACATGCTAAACCAAACCACACGAGGAGCAGACATTAGATACTCAATGCTAATCAGACACAAATTAAAAATGTTTAAAAATATATATATAATTGTTGCTCAACAGTTACAGTAACAACTAACCTAATTTTAAAGATGGTGAGATCGGTAATATAGGCAAATTACAAAGCAAAGAGAAGTAGATACCTGAGGCTGTTGATGTGATCGCTGAGGGGGTTTCACTTCTTGAGGAAATTGATCTAGTAATCTAGTCAAGTACACACCAACAAACTCAGGAAAACGAAATCATTAATTCCAAAAGATCTAATCTCATTGGCTGGATCGAATATGACTTCTCATCGATGGTTGGCCAGTTTACATGTCAGTCAGTTCTGGACTCAGTGGGCGGGGCTTGTCGGAGTGAATGACAACTTATGTTTGTTACCTACTGTCTATGTTTGTTACACATTTAGATGCAGAAAGCAGAAATTATTGTAATGCGTATTAAAACTTAGTGATGATCAATAAGGTATGATAATAGAGGGATGATGACTTCTGTCGATGACAAAATGATTGTGTCTCTACTAGATAAACAACACATTTTCACTGACATACTGATCTGATGCTCATTATAATACAGTAAATAATCTATACTTTTGATATTAAGAGGTTTATCTATAGAAAAAGTATATATATATATATATATATATATAAAGAATATCTTTGCAATTTAATTTATTGAAAAAACAACAACAAATGTGCATGAACAAATATAGCATAGAATCATATAGAATAAAATGTAAATTAAGGTGAAAACTTAAAGCTAAATAAAAAAAAAGGATAAATTTGTGACAGAACGAAGTTACAAGTTTGACTTGAATGATTGAAAACGAGTAAAAACTAGACTAATAATTCAAAAATGAAACAAAAGTATAACTTGTTCTTATGTTTGTACATTTACTCCATTTGAAAGGTTCTAAATAAGTCTGCAAATGTGATATATTGATTCCATGATTCTGTTTTCCAGGCTGACATCTAGGAGAGTAGTGAACCCCAGTCAAAATCATTTGTTACTCCAGTTACACCATTTGAAACTCGTAACACAAACATGATTTTTTCTTCATGTTTCAGTCATGTTCATGCATGAAGAATCGACGCATCCCTGGACGAAGGGCTTCGGATTTAGTCGGTCTCTGCAAGCCTGCAGAGTTTCTGTTCTGTTTCCTGCTGTCCCCTCCACCTTTTGGAAAATGATCATATAGATTATATTCATCATCTGAATCATCAGAAACCTTCATCGACATGAAACGAGATACGGGATGAGAAAGATCAATGTTGACGTCTGAAGCTGAAGAGAGAGAATAGATACTCATAGATACTCACATTGTTGTGTTCTGTCATTCTCACGTTTACCAACATTGTCCCTCATCTTCTGTGAGACGTTGAGCTTCAGGTTGGTCAGGTGATCTGTGAAAGTCACTCTTGGACTGAAGTCTGGATCTAGAATTTTTTGGAAGCTGAAACAACATTCAAGAGTCAGACATGCTGATGATTTGAGTTCAGAAGCACAAAGAGAAACAAACACAAACCTTTGCATCATGGTCTGCGGTCTGCGGTCTGAAGCTGGAAGGCTACACTCGGCTCTGAAATAACATTCAAGAGTCAGAGATGCTGATGATTTGAGTTCAGAAGCACAAAGAGAAACAAACACAAACCTTTGCACCAAGGTCTCTCTTGGACTGAGGACTGGAGCTGGAAGGCTAAACTCGGCTCTGAAACAACATTCAAGAGTCAGAGATGCAGATCACAGAAAAAAAAAACACAACACTCGAGGGTTCTTGACTCAATTTTAAGACCCTTTATGCCAAAAAGTTTCTAAGGAGAAATTTCTAAATTGTTACTCTAATGTTTAATTGGTTATTTACATTTTTTGTGATAAAGTTTACAAGCTGTTAAATTCATAAAATTGTAATACTTGAATGAATGAATAGGTTAATTCAAACTAAATCCATGAAATGATGGGAAGCTCTACAAGGTTCTATATATGAAGCGTCTGACGGAACCCTTTAATATTCCATATAGAAGCGTTTCTTCTAAGAGTGATGATTGAGTTCAGAAGCACAGAGACAAACACACACCTTTGCAATGTGGCCTTAACGTTCTGTAAAGAAAAATAAAGAGATTCAGGCAAACAGAATTAGATTTTTAATCTCTGAAATAGGCAATCTTAGAGAATAATGAAGATGAATTGACACCTGCAGGAATGAAACATCTTCAGCCTTCATCTGCTCCTCGATGTCTCCGATTGTGATTGTGAGAGATGAAATCTGTTTACTCGTCTCCTCAATCTTCTCCTTCATGCTCTGACTCCTCTTCTCCTCTTCCTCTCTCAGCGCTGTAATTCTGGCCGCTTCTTCATCATCTAGAAACTGGCGAAGTTTCTTAAACTCTTTTTTAATCTGAGTCTCTGTGTCTTGAGCGTGAACCTGAAATTAGAGACACAATATTGGCCAAACTACATCTATACTTCCAGAATTGCATTAATCTCATTGTTTATTTCAAACCTTGATATCTTCAGCAGTTTTACACAGTTTCTGTTCACGATCCACAGATGTTCTCAGTTCCTCCTGTAAGCGTTCCAGTGAAGCTTTGAGTATCTCCTGGAAGAAGAAACAGCAAAAACAGTGTCTATTGTTGAATGAATTTTAATTTGTTTTTTTGCCCTTTTTCATTTAATATAGTGCAGACAATGGTGGGAATATATCTGCGCTGAAAGATGCATTATTTTTACATCTTAATCTAATGATGCACTAAACTGAAATATTAAAAGCAAACATTAGATAATTTTCTTAACAGAATAAACAAAAACAAATCAAACACGAAGAACAGAGAACCAGGGGCCTGTACCATGAAGGTAGCTGAACAAACTCGGGGTTACAGGATTAGTTTTGAGTTGACAAAACCAAACCGATGCAATCAGGCTTTATTGGTACCATGACGCAGCTCATCAACTTTCTCTGTCAACTCAGGCTTTGATCTTAAGTTATGATTAATCCACGAGCGCGTGCACATACCAAAGTGACGTTGGCACCGAACAACCAATCGCGTTCGATATGGATAGAGCGAGAGCGATATATTTTTTCCGCGGAGGAGCAAGAGATAATCATTCAGAATTACGATTAATTTAAATATGTATTACAAGCTCGAAACAATACGGTCTCTGCTGCCAAAGCAAGAGAAGACAGTTGGAGAAAGATTGCTGATTGCGTTAATGTGTAAGCTAAACAAATAGGCTACGTTCTATATTAATGTAAAATTATGTAGGCTATATATGTAGGCTATGAATGTATGTGTGTGTGAAATATAGCCTATATTTTTATAATATATAAAAATGTGCATGTATATAGCTACTAATAAAGATTAATATTCATTGATTTTTAGATGCAACTCCAAACGTTCTTGGCAGCAGATAAAGACAAAATATAAAAATATAATTCAAAGTAGTAAGTATTTACACATAACCTTTTATTATTTTTGTAAACATTTGATCACAAACACTTCTAGTTCTAGAAAAAAGAGTGAAATTCAGAAAACCAGTGGAGGGCCACTCCTCCAGAATACACTGAGTTGCTCTGAGTAGCAATAAGGGACGGCCGATTATGGATGGGATTACAGGTGCTGTACAATCTGACCCTGTGCTGGCTCCTCTAAGCAAGTAACACTGGGTACGTGTGCGATACATTACTATTTTAAGTTTTAGATGTGGCTGACTGTATGTTCTGCAGTAGAGGGAAATGCAGTGTCCCTGTTGAAGCCAGCACACACACACACACACACACACACACACACACACACACACACACACACACACACACACACACACACACACACACACACACACACACACACACACACACACACACACACACACACACACACACACACACACACACACACACACACACACACACACACACACACACACACACACACACACACACACACACACACACACACACACACACACACACACACACACACACACACACACACACACACACACACACACACACACACACACACACACACACACACACACACACACACACACACACACACACACACACACACACACACACACACACACACACACACACACACACACACACACACACACACACACACACACACACACACACACACACACACACACAGGTCAGTGTGCAGCAGACAGAACACCAGAAACATAACCTGCTTTATAACAGTTATGCTTTATATTGGCCTACTTTTATTTATTAGGGTGGAGGAAATGATGAAGACACTCTGTCTGTGTTCTGAGACAGTTGCTGAGGTGAATGTACTGGGCTTTTTATTAAGGCAAACATTTGAATGTGTGGCATAAAACAGGGACTGGCCCTTACACATCTCTTTTATTGTAGTATTTTTCACAACCTGTCCCAGAAACTGAAGCCTCTACCTCAATAGGCTTCAGAAGAAATGTGAACAAGTTAAGGATTTAAAACCATTGACATAAATTACAGGTGTTTGTCAAGGAACTTTTTGTGAGTTGATTAGCCTCCAGAAAACTTGTAATGATCATGGTGTAAACTTGTAAACTTGTTTGTGGTGGAATTATGTTTCAGGTGGACTCAGTCAGGACCCTTTACAAAAGGAGCCTAGAGCTAGACTGCACACTAAAGGAGCCTGACTGTGAGCTGAGGAGGCTCCACGTTTAAATAATAAATAAATTGGAGATCAAACAGCTGGATTAAACTGATCTCAGTATGTGAACTTATTTAACCAAGTAACACTTTAGCATGAATATTTATTAATGCAACTTCATCTTGTCTCTTTCTCCCCCCCTATCCCACAAAACCAATAAAAAGTTTTAGATCTATCTGCAGTTTCAATGTGCTTTTATTACCGGTAAGTGTAATATTGTATGGTGATTGCATCTACATCTGCACCAGCTGGGTGGTCAAGTGGCCCTGTCTGAGGGTCATCATGATGGTTATATTGTAGGTTGCAAATTAACAGTGTTTTGTACTGTACCAAATTGAACTTGCTTTCCTCAAAGTGCTGACACAACACAGACTCACAGAAAGTAGATCCTTGTTATATCTGTTAATGTTACTATTAATTTAAAGATTCATCTCACAGAAAATAATAATTTCACATGTTCACATCATCTCTACCTGAACATTAAGGCTGTGAAAGGACTTTCTATTAACATAATCTGCCTAATGTTCTCTTAGAGAAGGGGAGATTGCAACATGTGTGCAGGCTATTAATCACTCTAGGGAATCCATAAGATTAACCGAATAATAGGCCCTAATACAAAATATTTAAAATAATTCTTATGTACTGTAGTAGCCTACATTTGTGAAATTAGCTTTTTGAAAAAAAAAAAAAATTGTTCATGTGATGTCACCCTATCAATATATCTTACCCGCAATTTTATAAAAGCCCTTTTTTATGGACATGGTCGATATGTCCGGGGAACATTATTAATGAAACTATCACTCCTGCAGAGCGAGGACCACCTTGCGAATAGTTCGACAAACCCCTAGATTCTGTGCATCACCGATCGTGCAAGTATGTAGCCTACCACTTGCAAAAAAACGCAACACAATACCATTTGCGGTACAGTAATGAATTCGACGTGTTAAATTCTTTATGTGCGGCGCAAGAAGTTCGCAAAGATAAGATATTCCTTCCGCAGAAAATCTGTATCTTTCATACAAACTATCAGGAAAGGCAAAGGGATTTTGTCTGGCTAAAAACTCTTTCTCTACGATGTGCTCGTCTAACAATTTGCGCTGAGATGTCGACAGGATTTGGAAGAAAATGTAAATCCATTGCAACAGACACTGGGAATCAGTTATGTCACCTATATGTTTCTTTGCTAACAGCTGATTGGTCAAACTTCAGTCTGAGATCTCGAATCCAGAACTTAACCTGCCCCGGAGCAGGCTAGCCGTGCAGCGTAAGATACCATGGCAACGAACACCGATTAAAGCCGAGCTGCTTTCATAGTACCTAAAACCCAGGGTTGGCGGAAACTAAGCTGAAACATAGCTGGCTAGCCACCTAAACCGGCTTCATGGTACAGGCCCCAGGAACAGAATGAGCTCAACAAACATTACATCCCAGAAGCACAAGACTCGACAAGGAGCACTGGGGTTTAATAGTTTAAGACCATCACCCGCAGGTCTCCTGTCCTTGTGAAACTAGTGAACATGACGTGATTGCCCTTGAACATTCAAGTTTATGAACATTAAAATACTTTAAAACAACTACAACAATGTCTTTAACCAAGGTAACATTAGCCTGAAATATGTAAACAAGGCGCAGGCTGGACCACACTAATCCTAAAATATTAGCAGATTTGTATCCTTTAAAAACAACACTGCTGTAACTACATACACATAGTGAATTCACAAGTCGGTGTATTATATAATTATTGTAAATCAAAGCATTTATTGACTACAAATTACCAAAAATCTCTATCGAATTGCCGTAGCACTTCCTGTTACTAACGTTCTCTGAACTGAAGTCTGCGCGAATTACGTGACGATCAAGCATTTTGACTTTTCGTTTGAATTTTCAAGGATTTTGACTTTTCGAAAGGAAAAAAAACTTTTAAATATGTCATTTTGGTGATCAAATATGAGTTAAAGGATAAAATGATTGACTTGGGGAAGATTAAAAAAATTTCTGACTTGTTCCTGTGTAGCCTAAATATAACCCACACGAGTGTTTTTTTTTATAGCACTATCAAGATTAAATTGTCTATCGATAATCATTGATATTTGATTTATTCAAATATTTTAAACATCATCTGACCTTATTGTCCGCGACAGCTTCATCTACAGGACAGAATCTGTGGTCGGTGTGTTTTCTGGAGTCTCGACACACCACACACACGGGCTGTTGATCATCCAGACAGAAGAGTTTGAACTTCTCGTTGTGAACACTACAGACTCCAGGTCCAGATCTCTGTCTCTCCTGTTTAAAACTCTCACACAGGTTCTTCAAAGCCAAATTTACCAGAGGATGGTCATTTAAAGATGTTGTTCGGCAAACCGGACATTCTTTACGTGTTTTATTTCCCCAAACCCTCTGAATACAGCTTGAACAAACACTGTGGCTACACGGCAGAAGAACAGGGTTTATAAAAATGTCACAGCACACCGGACAAGATAAATCCTCCTCTGCAAAAGATCTAGACGCCATTTTTCATAGTAGCTTAGAAATGAATCTCAAAGTAAAGTTTCTCTTTCAGTTTCAGAGAGGCAACCAATAGCAAGCTAGTCTTGAAAGCACGAGATCAGAGCGTCTCCAAAGCCACGCCTCCTCCAAAACACATGAGCGCGCACTACAGAATCAGAACAATCAGAATCAGAAAGAGCTTTATTGCCATGTATGTTTACACCCAACGGCAACCTCCCTGGCTGCGTTCGAAACCGCATACTTCCCTAGTAGGGAAAAAGAGTAGGCGAGCGAAAAAGTATGTACGAATCCTCTGTCTTCATAAAAGAGTCGGCGAGAATTACCTGGGTGACGTTCTAACTATCGCGAGATTCGGACGTACGTATACTAATAGTGCGTTAGAATAGTAGGCGAAAACAGTACGTGAAAGAAAAAGCATTTTTTCCCCCACTCTACCTTAATATCAGCCAAAATGAAAGATAGCACATTGATTAATCTATGAATGTTAGATCGTTTAATATGATATGAATTGTTTTCCGCCAGTAGAGGCGCTCGAGCAACCGAAGCAATGACACACACCCGAGTCTAGGAGAAGAAGAGAAGTGAGCGAGGGAAGGGAACATAGACATGAGAAGTGGTACACAGCCGTTCATTCTGCTCTAAATCTGCTGTTTTCAGACTGTGAGTATTTATTTTATCATTTAATAAGAGAAATATAAATCCAAACGACTAAACGAGTCCGTTATGATTCACTCAGAAATTAATCAAAATGAACCGACTGATGTTTAACGTTACGCTCGTGAATCTTAAACTACTTGAACTGTTTTTTTCCCCACATTACAATTTGTGAAGATTATGAGTTGTGTTTTTATTTTATGTAATGAACAAATTTAACATGTTAAACAGAGTTTTAATACATGTAAATTATATCTAATGTAAGAGCAACATAAAAAGTTTGAGGAGTTGAATTGTTTTTTAAAAAGTTTGAGTAAAACGTTTAAACTGTGGATAATCTAATCTAGAGTGATTGTAAGTGTGATGATCATCTGCTAAATGAGCAACAACGACCACAATTCACTCCTTCAGTCAGTGAAGCTCCCACCATAGACATGTATAAAGGCTAGATGGCTTACCGGCGCTGAGAGCCAATGGGACCCGACGACGTCACACGGCGGCCATCTTTAGGACAGGACCGCTCGTCCAGTTATAACATTGAAGTCTATTGTGCATGTAGTGCTGAAATAACTATATTTTGCTCAATTTTCAACCGATTTTCAAACGGCTTGGTGTGTCATAAACATCAGGGATGCCATGAAACACACAGCTACGCTGCAATGTTAAGCGTTTCTCAAAACGTGAAGCTACAATTTAAACATCGGCATCAGCACAAATCATAGCCACGTTAATAAGGTTTGTAATAAACCAAACCGTTTGTAAATCCGTCAAGAATTCAGCAAGTTACGAGCATTTGTCACTCACCTTCCGTCCACAGCAGCAGGGAGCAGCAGCGCAGTCTCCTGACCTAAGATGGCCGCCAAAGTGACGACACAGCTGACTCCGCCTTGAGCCATCTAGCCTTTATACATGTCTATGGCTCCCACAGCCGTTCATGAGAGTTTAAATGCTGGGAATATTCCCATCTTCCCACAGGAGAAGAAGAAGCAAGCAGGAGGAATTACTCCAGGAGAAACTACGGACATACTATTGTAAAGATGGAGATTAAGGAAGAACCCTGCAGAATAAAAGATGAAGATACAGAGGAACAAATAGGTTGGTGTTTTCCTTCATTCTCTTTAATGACTGATGAGGAACATTAAGGTGAAAGCTGACATGTGACAATAGACCTTATGCGCTAGAGAAACGAGCGCCATCTTTATAATATTGTCTTTGAACTTCCGTTTTTGCGGTCGCTCTGTATATTTCTATGGCATCGCTGTCCAGGAGTAATTCGTTTTTGAAGTGGATTTACTTAATGTAAAGTTAACGAAAGTTATCATGAGGATTGTAATGTTTAAAGCAGATGTCTTAACAAATGTCAGTAGACCGGGAAGATTTTAAAACGAGTCGTTCATTCATAAATACGCAAGATCGCTGTGAAAATGTAAACCGGAAGACAAAGACAACGAGCGCAGCGCTGAAAAGGGGCGGGGCTACATCTAAAAGACACTAGTAGACTCAGTAGTAAATTGGATTTGTGCTAAATTGAGATTTTTTATTGTTTATTTTTGTTTCTCATTTATCCTTTTATTAAATTATGGCAATTTAATTTTGTTTATTTTAGACCTGATGGAAGTGAATGAAGACGAACAGCATCAGTTTCAAAAATCCCATTATTTCAAAAATGAAGATGGAAATGCAGTCGTTTCAAAAACTGAAGAGAATTTCACACAGAAACAAGCTGGAAAATCTGGAGTCAAAGGATCTTTCACCTGCTCTGAGTGTGGAAATAGTTTTGTATGTAAATCAGCCCTGAACATACACATGAGGATTCACACTGGAGAAAAGCCTCATACATGCACTCAGTGTGGAAAGAGTTTCATTAAGAAAAGAGAGCTAAATAATCATATGAGGATTCACACTGGAGAAAAACCGTTCACTTGCTCTCAGTGTGGAAAGAGTTTCGGTTACAAAATCTCTCTCAAAGATCATCTGCGCCGTCACTCTGGAGTGAGATCGTTCAGCTGTGATCAGTGTGAGAAAACATTTGTTTATCCATCAAACTTAAGACAACACCTTAAAGTTCACGCTGCTGTGAAGCCTCACTTTTGCTCTTTTTGTGGAAAGAGGTTTTCACATCTTGGATCTTTAAAAGTGCATGAGCGTATTCATACTGGTGTGAGACCTTATGTGTGCTCTGACTGTGGGAAGAGCTATACTACATCCAGCCACTTAAAAGCACACCAGAGAGTTCACACTGGAGAGAAACCGTACAAGTGTTCACACTGTGGAAAGTGTTTCTCTCAGTCAGGACACCTGAAAGATCATGAGAGAGTTCACACTGGAGAGAAGCCGCACCAGTGCTCTTCATGTGGGAAGAGATTCAGCCATTTATGTAATCTACGGAAACATAATTGCGCGAAGGTGTCTACGTGAGCAAAGGTCACATCCATGACTTGTAAATAAGCAAAAGATGGAATTGCCTTTAATACAGTAATAGAGGGTTTTCACCGACGTCACTTTGTGGGCGGTAACCCGGATGCGCGGCCATTATGGAGGCACTCGGATGTAAAAAACAGCATGGATTGCACTGTTTATGTACGACTGAACACGTTGTTACACTAATAAACCACGGAAAAAAAACACTTGGAAGCTTCGAAATCATATAGAGAAGGACTTAGTAAGCAGGAAAGAGCACAAAATTTTGACAAACTAAAGTTTAATATGTGGTAAAGATCCGAACTAGCTAATGTTAGCTTCTCTAGCCCTTACTGCAATTCTTCCTTCTGTTTCTTATCCCGACATCGGATACGTTCATATTGTCAGTACAAAAAAGCACATGACATCCGTTTCAAGCTACATCCATATGGTTTGAAATCCTATTCAAATCACACATCAAGACATCAGCTTCAGTCTGATCGCTCTGATCGGATTTCGCGTGGTATGTGACTCTCACGCCACGTAAAATGTAAACGTAAGACGTTGTTATAGGGAACATGTTGAAAGTCGCTGCCATTTTTCAGCAGCAATAATCAGCTAAATTTGCGAGTCTGTTCAGTTCAGTGGCATTGCTTACGTTCAGTGCCTCCAAAATGGCCGACTTCCAGATTGATGACGTGTCGTGAAAACCAGAAAATCAGTATTGAAGTTTGATTGTTTAACAAGGAGAACTGGTTAAATTGGTTGTGAACTGCATTGTAAGTGTTGCATGTTTTGTTCTCCGACACCCGTATTGATCCTCTGTTGTGTTGCACATGCGCAGTAAACACTGAGTGTTACCTGTACACAAGATGAACTGAACAATAAAGCAACAATGTGAAAATACTCGTGTCAGTGTCATCGCTCAAGCAGTGCATGTTCATCTCACACAGATGTACAAGAATAATAGTTCAGAAAACTAGTGTGATGTCATAAAACTCTATGATTTATTAAGGGATGTTTTTTGTTTCTTTGTGGTTTCATTATTTTCATTGAACATATGAGGCATTTGTGAAACAATGGCAACAATAGTCTATCAAATATACATATGGCTTGCAATATCACTTAAAATAAGAATAGTTACTAGTAACAATTACAAAAGATACTAATCTCTAATGAATAAGTACTAGTAGCTAATGAATAAGTACTAGTAGCTAATGATTAAGTACTAGTACCTAAAGAGTAACTAATGAATAAGTACTAGTACCTAAAGAGTAGCTAATGAATAAGTACTAGCATCTAAAGAGTAACTAATGAATAAGTACTAGTACCTAAAGAGTAGCTAATGAATAAGTACTAGTATCTAAAGAGTAACTAATGAATAAGTACTAGTACCTAAAGAGTAGCTAATGAATAAGTACTAGTATCTAAAGAGTAGCTAATGAATAAGTACTAGTATCTAAAGAGTAGCTAATGAATAAGTACTAGTATCTAAAGAGTAACTAATGAATAAGTACTAGTACCTAAAGAGTAGCTAATGAATAAGTACTAGCATCTAAAGAGTAGCTAATGAATAAGTACTAGTATCTAAAGAGTAACTAATGAATAAGTACTAGTACCTAAAGAGTAGCTAATGAATAAGTACTAGCATCTAAAGAGTAACTAATGAATAAGTACTAGTACCTAAAGAGTAGCTAATGAATAAGTACTAGTATCTAAAGAGTAACTAATGAATAAGTACTAGTACCTAAAGAGTAGCTAATGAATAAGTACTAGTATCTAAAGAGTAGCTAATGAATAAGTACTAGTATCTAAAGAGTAGCTAATGAATAAGTACTAGTAGCTAATGATTAAGTACTAGTACCTAAAGAGTAACTAATGAATAAGTACTAGTACCTAAAGAGTAGCTAATGAATAAGTACTAGCATCTAAAGAGTAACTAATGAATAAGTACTAGTACCTAAAGAGTAGCTAATGAATAAGTACTAGTATCTAAAGAGTAACTAATGAATAAGTACTAGTACCTAATGAATAAGTACTAGTAGCTAATGATTAAGTACTAGTAGCTAATGAATAAGTACTAGTAGCTAATGAATAAGTACTAGTACCTAAAGAGTAGCTAATGAATAAGTACTAGTACCTAAAGAGTAGCTAATGAATAAGTACTAGTATCTAAAGAGTAACTAATGAATAAGTACTAGTACCTAAAGAGTAGCTAATGAATAAGTAATAGTACCTAAAGAGTAACTAATGAATAAGTACTAGTAGCTAATGAATAAGTACTAGTATCTAAAGAGTAACTAATGAATAAGTACTAGTAGCTAATGAATAAGTACTAGTATCTAAAGAGTAGCTAATGAATAAGTACTAGTACCTAAAGAGTAGCTAATGAATAAGTACTAGTACCTAAAGAGTAGCTAATGAATAAGTACTAGTAGCTAATGAATAAGTACTAGTAGCTAATGAATAAGTACTAGTATCTAAAGAGTAACTAATGAATAAGTACTAGTACCTAATGAATAAGTACTAGTAGCTAATGATTAAGTACTAGTAGCTAATGAATAAGTACTAGTAGCTAATGAATAAGTACTAGTACCTAAAGAGTAGCTAATGAATAAGTACTAGTACCTAAAGAGTAGCTAATGAATAAGTACTAGTATCTAAAGAGTAACTAATGAATAAGTACTAGTACCTAAAGAGTAGCTAATGAATAAGTAATAGTACCTAAAGAGTAACTAATGAATAAGTACTAGTAGCTAATGAATAAGTACTAGTATCTAAAGAGTAACTAATGAATAAGTACTAGTAGCTAATGAATAAGTACTAGTATCTAAAGAGTAACTAATGAATAAGTACTAGTATCTAAAGAGTAACTAATGAATAAGTACTAGTATCTAGAGTAACTAATGAATAAGTACTAGTATCTAAAGAGTAACTAATGAATAAGTACTAGTATCTAGAGTAACTAATGAATAAGTACTAGTATCTAAAGAGTAACTAATGAATAAGTACTAGTATCTAGAGTAACTAATGAATAAGTACTAGTATCTAAAGAGTAGCTAATGAATAAGTACTAGTATCTAAAGAGTAGCTAATGAATAAGTACTAGTATCTAAAGAGTAGCTAATGAATAAGTACTAGTACCTAAAGAGTAACTAATGAATAAGTACTAGTACCTAAAGAGTAACTAATGAATAAGTACTAGTATCTAAAGAGTAGCTAATGAATAAGTACTAGTATCTAAAGAGTAGCTAATGAATAAGTACTAGTATCTAAAGAGTAACTAATGAATAAGTACTAGTACCTAAAGAGTAGCTAATGAATAAGTACTAGTATCTAAAGAGTAACTAATGAATAAGTACTAGTACCTAAAGAGTAGCTAATGAATAAGTACTAGTATCTAAAGAATAGCTAATGAATAAGTACTAGTATCTAAAGAGTAGCTAATGAATAAGTACTAGTATCTAAAGAGTAGCTAATGAATAAGTACTAGTATCTAAAGAGTAACTAATGAATAAGTACTAGTACCTAAAGAGTAGCTAATGAATAAGTACTAGTACCTAAAGAGTAGCTAATGAATAAGTACCAGTACCTAAAGAGTAGCTAATGAATAAGTACTAGTACCTAAAGAGTAGCTAATGAATAAGTACTAGTATCTAAAGAGTAGCTAATGAATAAGTACTAGTATCTAAAGAGTAACTAATGAATAAGTACTAGTACCTAAAGAGTAACTAATGAATAAGTACTAGTATCTAAAGAGTAACTAATGAATAAGTACTAGTACCTAAAGAGTAGCTAATGAATAAGTACTAGTATCTAAAGAGTAGCTAATGAATAAGTACTAGTATCTAAAGAGTAGCTAATGAATAAGTACTAGTATCTAAAGAGTAACTAATGAATAAGTACTAGTACCTAAAGAGTAGCTAATGAATAAGTACTAGTACCTAAAGAGTAGCTAATGAATAAGTACCAGTACCTAAAGAGTAGCTAATGAATAAGTACTAGTATCTAAAGAGTAACTAATGAATAAGTACTAGTACCTAAAGAGTAGCTAATGAATAAGTACTAGTACCTAAAGAGTAGCTAATGAATAAGTACTAGTACCTAAAGAGTAGCTAATGAATAAGTACTAGTACCTAAAGAGTAGCTAATGAATAAGTACTTAGTACCTAAAGAGTAGCTAATGAATAAGTACTAGTATCTAAAGAGTAGCTAATGAATAAGTACTAGTATCTAAAGAGTAGCTAATGAATAAGTACTAGTACCTAAAGAGTAGCTAATGAATAAGTACTAGTATCTAAAGAGTAGCTAATGAATAAGTACTAGTACCTAAAGAGTAGCTAATGAATAAGTACCAGTACCTAAAGAGTAGCTAATGAATAAGTACTAGTACCTAAAGAGTAGCTAATGAATAAGTACTAGTACCTAAAGAGTAGCTAATGAATAAGTACTAGTATCTAAAGAGTAGCTAATGAATAAGTACCAGTACCTAAAGAGTAACTAATGAATAAGTACTAGTACCTAAAGAGTAGCTAATGAATAAGTACTAGTATCTAAAGAGTAGCTAATGAATAAGTACTAGTATCTAAAGAGTAGCTAATGAATAAGTACTAGTATCTAAAGAGTAACTAATGAATAAGTACTAGTACCTAAAGAGTAGCTAATGAATAAGTACTAGTACCTAAAGAGTAGCTAATGAATAAGTACTAGTATCTAAAGAGTAACTAATGAATAAGTACTAGTACCTAAAGAGTAGCTAATGAATAAGTACTAGTATCTAAAGAGTAACTAATGAATAAGTACTAGTATCTAAAGAGTAACTAATGAATAAGTACTAGTACCTAAAGAGTAGCTAATGAATAAGTACTAGTACCTAAAGAGTAGCTAATGAATAAGTACTAGTATCTAGAGTAACTAATGAATAAGTACTAGTATCTAAAGAGTAGCTAATGAATAAGTACTAGTATCTAAAGAGTAACTAATGAATAAGTACTAGTACCTAAAGAGTAGCTAATGAATAAGTACTAGTATCTAAAGAGTAGCTAATGAATAAGTACTAGTATCTAAAGAGTAGCTAATGAATAAGTACTAGTACCTAAAGAGTAACTAATGAATAAGTACTAGTACCTAAAGAGTAGCTAATGAATAAGTACTAGTATCTAAAGAGTAGCTAATGAATAAGTACTAGTATCTAAAGAGTAGCTAATGAATAAGTACTAGTATCTAAAGAGTAACTAATGAATAAGTACTAGTACCTAAAGAGTAGCTAATGAATAAGTACTAGTATCTAAAGAGTAACTAATGAATAAGTACTAGTACCTAAAGAGTAGCTAATGAATAAGTACTAGTATCTAAAGAGTAGCTAATGAATAAGTACTAGTATCTAAAGAGTAGCTAATGAATAAGTACTAGTATCTAAAGAGTAACTAATGAATAAGTACTAGTACCTAAAGAGTAGCTAATGAATAAGTACTAGTACCTAAAGAGTAGCTAATGAATAAGTACCAGTACCTAAAGAGTAGCTAATGAATAAGTACTAGTATCTAAAGAGTAACTAATGAATAAGTACTAGTACCTAAAGAGTAGCTAATGAATAAGTACTAGTACCTAAAGAGTAGCTAATGAATAAGTACTAGTACCTAAAGAGTAGCTAATGAATAAGTACTAGTATCTAAAGAGTAGCTAATGAATAAGTACCAGTACCTAAAGAGTAACTAATGAATAAGTACTAGTACCTAAAGAGTAGCTAATGAATAAGTACTAGTATCTAAAGAGTAACTAATGAATAAGTACTAGTATCTAAAGAGTAACTAATGAATAAGTACTAGTACCTAAAGAGTAGCTAATGAATAAGTACTAGTATCTAAAGAGTAACTAATGAATAAGTACTAGTACCTAAAGAGTAGCTAATGAATAAGTACTAGTATCTAAAGAGTAACTAATGAATAAGTACTAGTACCTAAAGAGTAGCTAATGAATAAGTACTAGTATCTAAAGAGTAACTAATGAATAAGTACTAGTATCTAAAGAGTAACTAATGAATAAGTACTAGTACCTAAAGAGTAGCTAATGAATAAGTACTAGTACCTAAAGAGTAGCTAATGAATAAGTACTAGTATCTAAAGAGTAACTAATGAATAAGTACTAGTACCTAAAGAGTAGCTAATGAATAAGTACTAGTACCTAAAGAGTAGCTAATGAATAAGTACTAGTATCTAAAGAGTAACTAATGAATAAGTACTAGTACCTAAAGAGTAGCTAATGAATAAGTACTAGTACCTAAAGAGTAGCTAATGAATAAGTACTAGTATCTAAAGAGTAACTAATGAATAAGTACTAGGTACCTAAAGAGTAGCTAATGAATAAGTACTAGTATCTAAAGAGTAACTAATGAATAAGTACTAGTACCCAAAGAGTAGCTAATGAATAAGTACTAGTACCTAAAGAGTAACTAATGAATAAGTACTAGTAGCTAATGAATAAGTACTAGTACCTAAAGAGTAACTAATGAATAAGTACTAGTACCTAAAGAGTAACTAATGAATAAGTACTAGTAGCTAATGAATAAGTACTAGTATCTAAAGAGTAACTAATGAATAAGTACTAGTACCTAAAGAGTAACTAATGAATAAGTACTAGTACCTAAAGAGTAACTAATGAATAAGTACTAGTAGCTAATGAATAAGTACTAGTATCTAAAGAGTAACTAATGAATAAGTACTAGTACCTAAAGAGTAACTAATGAATAAGTACTAGTAGCTAATGAATAAGTACTAGTATCTAAAGAGTAGCTAATGAATAAGTACTAGTACCTAAAGAGTAGCTAATGAATAAGTACTAGTACCTAAAGAGTAACTAATGAATAAGTACTAGTACCTAAAGAGTAACTAATGAATAAGTACT
>JARPMJ010008320.1:0-20000 GCA_033366665.1 Phoxinus dragarum
TGTTTACTTCCTGTCTCTATGAAGCCCCTCCTTCTGAAGAGCACACTGTGCTCTGATTGGTTCGCTGGAGCAGTGTGTTGTGATTGGTCAAGCGCTTTGAGTGTGTTTGGGAAATGTCCCGCCCCTTAACCTCCAGTTTCCACCATAGACTGTAGATAAATGTGCGTAGTGAGCGTGACGTCACCCGTAGTGTTTTTGAAGCCCACAGTGGGCGGAGCCAGCCGTCGCCATCTTGGCGACGCGTCACTCCCGTCTAAACGAAAATGAGCAGCGAGGCGGATTAGCTGAGGTCATGTGGCGCTAACACACAGCAGATAAACGGCTAGTAGTGACATCAAAATCAATCAAGTGGCCACGCCCTTAATTATGAACAACTTTACGGCTTAATATAATTTAAATGGATGAGTTATAAAAAAAGTCACCCCCCTCACAGTCGCCATGAAGGGCAAAATTAGTTTTATAGACCAAAACCACTTTTTGTACCAGACTGTAAACATGTTTTTTTCCGCTGTAAAGTTGGGCATTTTAACATGAGGGTTTATGGATTGACTCTGTTCTGCAGCCGCTCTCTAGTGGCCAGCGGATGAACTGCAAGTTTAAGTCGTGTTGGACTCGAGAGACCGGAAGGCTACCGATTGGTTACGTTCACGTCTCTATGAAGCCCCTCCTTCTGAAAAGCACACTGTGATCTGTTTGGTCGGCTTGAGCAGTGTGTTGTGATTGGGAAATGCCCCGCCCCTTTCCATAACCGCCAGTTTCAACACAATACTAACTCAACCAGGCCCCGCCCCTTCATTCTGCGCTGGAAAATAAAGTGGGATTGTTTACTAAGGAAACACACACACACTATCTTCAGATATGACGTGTGTGTGTTTGCCTGGAGTCTCGTTCACTGCTCAGTGTTTGCTCGGCTGATTGATGGCTGACCTTGAGCGCTGATGGATTTTGACAGGTGACAGTTCGTCAATATTCCCCTTTGTCCAGTCTAACATGGGGAAATTCAGCTTATTAATGATTAATATATGATTAAACGGGAATCCCTCATGATCTCACGCTGCTGTTTTCTCATTTTCATCAACTAAATGTTTCATGTCATAGTCAATAATAAGAGCTGGAGATTAAATAATCTGCTTTTATTCATTTATGAGTCTTTATGAGAGTTTTTTTAAGCTCATGTTTGTGTTAATTTGTTGAGAATTACTGATCACGTTTTTGAAGCAACCCAGAGGAAAATGTCATCGCTCTTTATTAGCGTTCTGAGTTTCACTGAAATTCTTGAATTAAATTCTTGTTTCTCTCCCATTGGCAGATACGTTTCATGTTTTACGGCAAGACTAAATGAAAAAACTTTTGCACACAAACACATTTACTCTCTCACACCACACTCACATTCTCAAACACACACACACACACACCACACACAACACACACACACACTCACACTCACTCACATTCTCAAACACACACACACACACACACATACACACTCACATTCTCACACACACCACACTCACATCTCAACACACACACTCACATTCTCAAACACACACACTCACATCTCACACACACACTCACATTCTCACTCACATTCTCAAACACACACTCACATTCTCACACACACACACTCACATTCTCAAACACACACACACTCACTCACTCACATCTCAAACACACACACTCACATTCTTAAACACACACACTCACATTCTCACACACACACACACACACACACTCACATTCTCACTCACATTTTCAAACACACACTCACATTCTCACACACACACACACTCACTCACTCACATTCTCAAACACACACACACACACAAACTCACTCACTCACATTCTCTCACACCACACCACACTCACATTCTCAACACTCTCACACACACACACTCACATTCTCTCACACACACACACTCACATTTTAAAACACACACACACACACACTCACATTCTTACTCATACTCACACACACTCAATCATACACAAACTCACACTCACTCACTCATACACACACAAACTCTCACACACACACACTCACATTCTCACACACACACACACACACACACACACGTCTGTGTGTCTGCTGAGTGAAATTGCCTCCATTAATCATGTCACGGTCAGTTTACTTTTATCTGTAAAGCTAAACACATTAAACAGCCAACAGCCAATCACAGGCTTCGTGAAGAACTATGGAGACATCTATACATCTACACACCTGACGTAAACCACGGAGAAATCTATATATCTATACGTCTACACACCTGACATAAACCACGGAGAAATCTATATATCTATACGTCTACACACCTGACGTAAACCACGGAGAAATCTATATATCTATACGTCTACACACCTGACATAAAGAACGCACATGAGATCTCTTTCATATCTCACTCACATTGTTCACATTCGTTTCAGAGTTCTATACATCTATACATCTACACATCTGACTTAAACCACGGAGAAATCTATACATCTACACATCTGACAAACACTGAACGCACATGAGATCTCTTCCATATCTCAACAATATCTGTTCACATTCCAGGTGTTCAAAATACCGGTTCGTTTCATATCTCTATACTGTACGTCAACCATTGGCTCGTGTGTGTCTTTCATTCCTCCTGAAGATTTCGGGATATTTCTGACAGAAAAGCTGACAATATTTAGTCAAGTCATGTTTATTTCTACAGCGCTTTACACGATACACACCGTTTCAAAGCAGATTCACAGAAATAAACAGGAACATTTTGCAGTGTTAACTTTTCCCGTTTAAATGACGGATTCCGTTTTAATGGTCACATTGATTTTTAGCAATCAAAAAGCATGTCTAATTCAACGAAGTAATGAAACTTATAGTTTAACAACAGTTTATTAATGTTTTAACAATGTAACATTTTATTTTGAAGTGCTGCAGAACAGAAATTGTAGATGATGATTTTTAAAAATATTTTTACATTATTCATGTTATTATTATTATTATTATCACTAAACACGATATATCAAATTCACACTAACATTAATGTCTCATGAAAAGCTCTTATTATTCACCGTAAATGAATTTAAACACAAATCCTTTTTGGACTTTATTTTTTTACAGATAGAGCCACAAATAAGTTCCTCTTTAATGATTTATTAACACTTTCACAGTAATAGGGTCCTATGAAAAGTCTTGTCTTTTCAGAAATTCTGAAGATTTAATTTATAATTTAATAAAAATGTATTATCAAAAATGATGGTGATCAAATGAAGACAAAAAACAACAATTTATTTTATCTTAAAATGTAATCAAATGGAAATGTAACATTTCGTAACAACGTTAAGTGCTTCACAACAGTTGTAGAAGATCAAAAATGTTTATATTTTTATATTAAAATATTATTATATTTAAAATGTTTATATTCATATGTGATCCTGGATCACAGAACCAGTCTGGAGCCGCACGGGTATATCTGTGGCAATCGCCAACTATACACTGTATGTGTCAAAATGATCCATTTTTCTTTTATGCCAAAAATCATGAGGATATTAAGATCATGTTCCATGAAGATATTTAGTAAATGTCCTACCGTAAATATATAAAACATGTATTTTTGTGAGTCAATGCAGCACAATCGTGAACATAAATGCACAACTTTAAAGGAGATTTTCTCAATGTTTACATTTTTTTTTGCTCCTCAGATTCCAGATTTTCAATAGTTGTGTCTCGACCAAATTGTCCTATCCTAACAAACCTCACATCAGTGGAGAGATTATTTATTGATGATGTATAAATCTCAATTTGAAAAAATGTACCCTTGTGATATGTGACGGTCCAGGGTCACATATATTATTATTATCATCACTAAACACGATCAATCTATCACATTCACACACATGAATATCTCGTGAAAGCTCTTTTATTCGCCGTAAACGATGAGTTTAACAACACTAACCCTCACTGGACATATTTTGACGGATAGAGCCACTAAACTGTTTCCACGATTAAGTGAGTTTTCCTCTGGAAGTGTGTTGTAGTGTGTGGCGTTCTCAGCGGGCTGCACGAGTGTGAAATTATATCAGGTTTATTGTGATTTTATGGCTCCTGCACAGATGGAAGGCAGATTGTAATATCACTACCTGAGCGACTCCGAGCGCCATCACATCCCAACAATCACATTATAGGATCCGAATATAAGCGGATTCGGGATCATATCGGCTCCCTGCGATTGCCTTCGGATCCATTAACCCCCCGTGTGCTTTTATTTCTTCCCAGCATTCCCAGCAGAGGCTGTTGGGTTTAACGACCCAGCCGAAGGAGAAAAGAGGAATGCTGATGACCTGTTACGGTTTTATTTCTTCCATAAATTACTCCATTAGGATCTCCATAAAGCGCTAGAAGGCGGCTAGCGCAGAGCAGCTAACAGCTGTTAGCCTGGGTTGAGCGGATGTTCTCAGGAACAGAGTCATGTGATGATGAGCACTCTCTCCTTCATCATTCTAGCATTCATTCTGTCACTCGATCTGTCTGTCTGTCTATCTCTATCTATCTATCATCTATCTATCTATCTATCTATCTGTCTATATATATCTGTCTACTATCTATCCGTCCGTCCATCTATCTATCTATCTACCTATCTATCTATATCTGTCCGTCCGTCTGTTCGTCCATCCATCCATCCATCTATCTATCTATCTATCTATCTATCTATCTATCTATCTATCTATCTATCTATCTATCTATCTATCTATCTATCTGTCCATCTATCCATCTATCTATCCATCTATCTATCTATCTATCTGTCCATCTATCCATCTATCTATCTCTCCGTCCGTCTATCTTTCTGTCTATCTATCTATCTATCTGTCCATCTATCCATCTATCTATCTCTCCGTCTGTCTATCTTTCTGTCTATCTATCTACCTATCTATCTATATCTGTCCGTCCGTCTGTTCGTCCATCCATCCATCCATCTATCTATCTATCTGTCTGTCTATCTATCTATCTATCTATCTGTCCATCTATCCATCTATCTATCTCTCCGTCCGTCTATCTTTCTGTCTATCTATCTATCTGTCCGTCCGTCCGTCTATCTTTCTGTCTGTCTATCTGTCTGTCTGTCTATCTGTCCATCTATCTATCTATCTGTCCGTTCGTCTATCTATCTGTCTGTCTATCTATCTATCTATCTATCTATCTATCTATCTATCTATCTATCCGTCTATCTATCTATCTATCTGTCTGTCTATCCATCCATCTATCTATCTATCTATCTATCTATCTGTCTGTCTATCTATCTATCTATCTGTCCATCTATCCATCTATCTATCTCTCCGTCCGTCTATCTTTCTGTCTATCTATCTGTCTGTCTGTCTATCTGTCCATCTATCTATTCATCTATCTATCTGTCCGTCCTTCTATCTATCTGTCCGTCCGTCTATCTTTCTGTCTATCTATCTGTCTGTCTGTCTATCTGTCCATCTATCTATCCATCTATCTATCTGTCCATCCGTCTATCTTTCTGTCTATCTATCTGTCCGTCCGTCTATCTTTCTGTCTATCTATCTATCTATCTGTCCATCTATCCATCCATCTATCTATCTATCTATCTGTCCGTCTATCTTTCTGTCTATCTATCTATCTATCTGTCCATCTATCCATCCATCTATCTGTCCGTCCGTCTATCTATCTATCTGTCCGTCCGTCCGTCTATTTTTCTGTTTATCTATCTATCTATCTGTCCATCCATCTATCTATCTGTCTGTCCGTCCATCTATCTATCTATCTATCTGTCCGTCCGTCTATCTATCTATCTATCTGTCCGTCTATCTATCTGTCTATTTATCTGTCTGTCTATCTGTCCATCTATCCATCCATCCATCCATCTATTTATCTATCTATCTATCTGTCCATCTATCCATCCATCTAGCCATCTATCTATCTATATATCGATCCAGCCATCCATCCATCCATCAATCCTTCCATCCATCCATCTATCTATCTATCTATCTATCTATCTATCTATATCCATCCATCCATCCATCCATCCATCCATCCATCCATCCATCCATCCATCTATCTATCCATCTATCTATCTATCTAGATTATTGTAATGCACCACTGGGTGGTTGCCCTGCACGCTTAATAAACAAACTACTGCTAGTTCAAAAACGCAGCAGCTCGAGTTCTTACCAGAACCAGGAAGTACTATCTATCTATCTATCTATCTATCTATCTATCTATCTATCTATCTATCTATCTATCTATCTATCTATCTATCTATCTATCTATCTATCTATCTATCTGTCTGTCTGTCTGTCTGTCTGTCTGTCTGTCTGTCTGTCCGTCCGTCCGTCCGTCCGTCCGTCCGTCCGTCCGTCCGTCCGTCCGTCCGTCCGTCCGTCCGTCCGTCCGTCCGTCCGTCCGTCCGTCCGTCCGTCCGTCCGTCTGTCTATCAATCTTTCTTTCTATCTATCCATCCATCCATCCATCCTTCCTTCTGTCCGTCCTTCCGTCTGTCTGTCTGTCTGTCTATCTATCTATCTATCTATATATCTATCTATCTATCTGTCTATCTATCTATCTATCAATCTTTCTGTCCATCTATCTATCTATCAATCTTTCTGTCCATCTATCTATCTGTCTGTTCAATTCAATTCAATTCAAGTTTATTTGTATAGCGCTTTTCACAATACACATTGTTTCAAAGCAGCTTTACAGAAAATGCATTTTAAAATATACATACAAAAATACAGTTAGTTAATCATGAAATTTAGGGCATAACATATCGCCGGCGTTGGGTCGTCTCTTCACAGGCGTCGAGTCGTCTCATCATAGGCGTTGGGGCATCTGAAGTCTCCATGAGAGGCTGGATACATAACTGGAGCTGACGAACTCTATTTGAGTTATAGGGACAGGCATCCCGAGATAACAACAAAAAAGGCAGATGGGAAATAATTAGCGTAGCTGCTGTTCATAATATGAATGCATTTGATCTGATTTAACTGTAGTATAAAAGGTATGAGATGCATCATGTGAATGCTTGGCTAAAGAGATGCGTCTTTAATCTAGTTTTAAACTGGGAGAGCGAGTCTGAGACTCGGACAGTATCAGGAAGGCTATTCCAGAGTTTAGGAGCAAGATGTGAAAACGCCCTCCCTCCTTTAGTGGACTTAGATATCCTAGGTACGACCAGGAGCCTCGAATTTAGCGATCTTAAAGAGCGCGATGGATTATATGGCGATAGAAGATCTCTTAAATACACAGGAGCTAAACCATTTAGGGCTTTATAGGTCAGTAACAATACTTTGTAATTGATACGGAACTTAATAGGTAACCAGTGTAGAGATGATAAAATTGGTGTTATATGATCATATTTTCTTGACCTAGTAAGAACTCTAGCGGCTGCATTTTGGACTAACTGTAGCTTGTTTACGGAGGATGCAGGACAACCAGCTAATAGAGCATTACAGTAATCTAGTCTCGAGGTCATGAATGCATGAACTAACTTTTCTGCATCAGAAACTGATAGCATATTACGTAGCTTAGCAATGTTTCTAAGGTGGAAAAAGGCTGTTCTTGTGACATTTGAAATATGATTTTCAAAAGACAAGTTGCGGTCTAGTATAACACCCAGGTCTTTTATTGTAGAGGATAAAGTAACAGGACGTCCATCTAGATTAAGGTTGTATTGTAAGAGGTTTTGTGGGCAGTTTTTTGGACCAATCAGTAATACCTCCGTTTTATCTGAATTTAATAGAAGAAAATTACACGTCATCCAATATTTTATATCTTTAACACACTCTGTCATTTTAGATAATTTAGTGTTATCATCTGGTCTAGATGAAATATATAATTGAGTGTCATCAGCATAACAGTGGAAACTTATTCCATGTTTTCTTATAATATTACCAAGTGGCAGCATATAAATTGAGAATAGCAGGGGGCCTAACACAGATCCCTGCGGCACTCCATAATTTACTGACGTTATCTTTGATTTTTCCCCATTTAAATGTACAAAATGGTAACGGTCTGATAGGTACGATCTAAACCAGCTTAATGCCTGTCCCTGTACACCAGTGTAATTTTGTAGTCGATCTAAGAGTATTTTATGATCTATAGTGTCAAACGCAGCACTAAGATCGAGTAAAACTAGTATTGAGATACAGCCTTGGTCAGAAGCTAAAAGTAAATCATTTGTAATTTTAACCAGCGCAGTTTCTGTGCTATGATGTGGCCTGAATCCAGACTGAAACTTTTCATAGATATCGTTTTCTTGCAAGAAAGAGCACAATTGAGCGGACACAACTTTTTCTAGTATTTTAGACATAAATGGAAGATTTGAAATGGGTCTGTAATTTGCTAGGTTATTTGGATCTAATTGTGGTTTCTTAATAAGAGGTTTTATAACTGCCAGCTTGAATGTTTTTGGAACATGTCCTAAAGATAGAGACGAGTTAATAATATTGAGAAGAGGCTCTTCCACTACAGGTAACACTTCTTTCAGTAGTTTAGTGGGTATTGGATCTAATAAACATGTTGTTGGTTTAGATGCAGTGATAAGTTTATTTAGCTCTTCCTGTCCTATAGTTGTAAAGCGCTGTAGTTGTTGAGGGGCAATAATTGAGGCTGAATCATAAGACGCTGTCAAAGATTGTACATTTACAATTGTGTTTCTGATGCTTTCTATTTTCTCAGTGAAGAAATTCATGAAATCATTACTATTAAAATGTAACGGAATATTTTGTTCAGGTGATGTCTGTTTATTTGTTAATCTAGCCACGGTGTTAAATAAAAACCTTGGATTGTTTTGGTTATTTTCTATTAGTTTGCGTAGATGCTCAGCCCTGGCTGCTTTTAGAGCCTTTTTATAACGTGACATACTGTCTTTCCACGCGAGTCTGTCTATCTATCTATCTATCTATCTATCTATCTATCTATCTATCTATCTATCTATCTATCTATCTATCTATCTATCTATCTATCTATCTATCTATCAATCTTTCTGTCCATCTATCCATCCATCTATCCATCCATCCATCCTTCCTTCCGTCCGTCCGTCCGTCCGCCTGTCCTTCTATCTATCTGTCTATCTATCTAACCATCCATCCATCTTATCAGAACAATCACATTTACCCCCCCCCCCCCCTCAAATAGTTGCTTTTTATTTATCTTTCTTTGTTTCTCCCTTCTGTCTTTGACCCATCAGAATAGATCTCGAGTCCCAACTCACCGTTTACTAATTTCAACTCTCATAATATTTGAGAAGATCTGGTTTGTAATCACTGAGATGAGGGGGTGGAAACCATTTAAACAAATTATAATAATGGAATGTTTAGTGATTAATTTTGATGTCATATATCATAGCAGCAGAACAAATGCTTTCCCATCGCCCGTGACAGATCGCCGTACACACACGCGAGCGCGTCGTCCAATTGTTATGAGTGCTCTGATAGAACGGCATTTGTTAATCTGTCTGTCTAAGAGAACTCTAAGCATTTTCTCATTACTGGTTTAATCTTAAAAGCAGGAACGCCACAAAGACGGCTCCGTCACAATAAGAAATGATGTTTTCTTTCATGTCCTGAGTGCAGCATGTGAATGGAAGTGTAATTTGGTGGATGCATCATCTTTTAGGGTAACTACCCGAATAACATTGCTCTCCGTCCGCCCGGATACGCTCGGACTCGAAGAATAATGGAGAAACGGGAGCGATAGAATTGCGAAACAACACAAAAGCAGGACAAGCACTCAAAAGAATAGGACCCTCCAAAATAATAATTTTGACAACCCCGGGGGGCAGTTAATGTTATGGCAGGGGACCCCATTATACAGACCCCCTCCTTTCTCAAACGCACTGATCTAATTATTGCATGTTAAATGGGCATCTGGTAAATGGTGCATATAATGATGCATTTCCAGTGATCTGCATTAAGTGCGCTCTTGTCCTGCTTGGAGGCTTTGACACACAAATTGGCCCTCTCAGGCTCTTGGTCCTCCATCATGGCTCCGGGCTCCCGAATAACCCCACTTACGACGTGCCCCGGGTCCTCCGTGCAATTAATGAAGTCAGGCCTTTGATTGATTTAGTCCATAACGCGCCGCTCTCGGGGAATTGAGTGGAGATCATAGAGAAAATGAATTCGGAAAAAATGCATGAGCGAGAACGTGTCCTCTCTTGCGGGTGAGTTTATTTGACATTCATATTTATGAAACTGCCAATTTATGATTATTTTTGAAGGCTAATTAACAAGTGAGAGTTTGAAATGACCTCCGTTTGGTGTGTGTTTTTTCTAGTCGACTACACTGGCCCGTTTTGTTAGGTTTCACAGCCAAAATATTTAGGTTTCCGAGTGAATTGTTGGGGATTTGAATGACCATGTTGATTGACAGTCCTATGAGACTTACTAACATTGTAAATCAGGAAATATCAAACAAAAAGATTCGGTTTCTCCAATCTGAGCCTGACAGGATCGACAGCGGATATAAATAAGCCCATCTGCAGGACGCAAACAAAAAGAAACCGCTCGTTTACGCAAATGAAAATTCTGCCATTTATTTACAGTCGTTCTAAACATCTATGCTGTTATTTTTTCTGTGAGGCACAAAAGGGAAAATGTAAAAGAATCGAGGTTTTTCGCCCATACAGTGACAGTGACGATGTCTGTGAAGCTCCAGAAATGACAAAAAAGCACTTAAAGTCTTCCATTAATGCCATAAGTCCATTATGTAGTACGTCTAGTCATGAAGGTTTTTGCTGATGTATAGCGTCATTTATTTAAAAGCAGCACTTCACTTGCTGTCTTTTTAATGATTTAATTCTTTGAAAAAAATGAATAATAATTTAAAGCTATTGCAAATGGGCCAATTAGTTTGTAGTCTCTGCTTTTATGTTTTGTGAAGTATATGTTTTTATAATTTATTCATTTGTTTAGCAAAAAGCATCGTGTTCCAGCAAAAGCCTGTGGGAAACATATGGCAAACATTAGCAATAGTTGAAAGAAAAGTTTGCTGTGCTTTTTGGACTTTATAATGTACTTTTTGATTATTTTGGGAGAAACAGCTGCACAATTCTGGATTAATTCAGAATCACAATTTTATTTTTTAAAGCGATAGTTCACCCAAAAATGAAAATTAGCCCATGATTTACTCACCCTGAAGTCATCTGTCCATCATAAAAGTGCATCTATCCATCATAAAAGGGCATCTATCCATCATAAAAGTGCATCTATCCATGATAAAAGTGCATCTATCCATCATAAAAGTGCATCTGTCCATCATAAAAGTGCATATATCCATCATAAAAGTGCATATATCATCATAAAAGTGCATATATCCATCATAAAAGTGCATCTATCCATCATAAAAGTGCATATATCCATCATAAAAGTGCATATATCCATCATAAAAGTGCATCTATCCATCATAAAAGTGCATATATCCATCATAAAAGTGCATATATCCATCATAAAAGTGCATCTATCCATCATAAAAGTGCATATATCCATCATAAAAGTGCATATATCCATCATAAAAGTGCATATATCCATCATAAAAGTGCATATATCCATCATAAAAGTGCATCTATCCATCATAAAAGTGCATCTATCCATCATAAAAGTGCATCTGTCCATCATAAAAGTGCATATATCCATCATAAAAGTGCATATATCCATCATAAAAGTGCATATATCCATCATAAAAGTGCATCTATCCATCATAAAAGTGCATCTATCCATCATAAAAGTGCATCTATCCATCATAAAAGTGCATATATCCATCATAAAAGTGCATATATCCATCATAAAAGTGCATATATCCATCATAAAAGTGCATATATCCATCATAAAAGTGCATCTATCCATCATAAAAGTGCATCTATCCATCATAAAAGTGCATCTGTCCATCATAAAAGAGCATCTGTCCATCATAAAAGAGCATATATCCATCTTCATTAATTCTCTTGAAGTTTAAAAGTAGACAATCTATAGGCCATATCTCAAATTGACCAGTGCATGAATAAACAATGGTTTTGCCTGTAGTTTCTGACCTTAAGTTAGTAAACTATTTGTGAATTTGATGAATCTCACAGCGGAAATGTTCTTGAAATGTTCTAAGTGAAAGCATGTATTTCAGAAGCACAATGCTGAGGTGAGGTGTGTACGTCTCTTCTGCAGCGCACTGACCTTTCCTCATATCATCGGCTATCATATTATTACCTTTATGAGCCTTGATTTACAGAACATGCCCTGCGCTGATATCCGCTCTAAATGTCGAGACATGGACTCATTAAAAGACCTTTAAACGAGCCTTTAGAATGCGCCCTGTCTTTGTTTTATTTGTCCGCTGCTTAATTAGAGAGGATCATCCGACTAATAAAGAGCATGAACCAACAAATCCCATAATGCAGCTGGAGCCCATTCAACTGAAACTCTCATATCCATCCATATATGATTGCATATGATCAGCCCACACACAATCTGCGCTCTCACACACACACACACACACACACATCCACGGATTCGTTCTCCTGCCGCTTGAGTGTTTAGGAAATATTTTGAGTAATTTGATTTTGTTTTGTGTCATCAATGAGAGTTTAATAGTGATGGATGCTGTTCACACACACAGTGTAAATAGAAGTAATATGGTAAAATACTTCAGTAGTTGTGTGTGTAGTCAGTGAAAATAATCTTCACCAACTAAGTTGACTATTTAAACTCACATTAGAAATAGCATATGATTCTAGCATATTTCTCGTACTATTTCTGCCATATCTTTATTAGTGGTACGCTCTCCTACAAAGCTACTGTGTCATATTTCTAAAGCCTCTAGACACACACACACACACACACACACACACACACACACACACACACACACACGATCTCCTCCAGTCCTTCTCTTGTCCGATTGATAGTTTAGACTCTTTTATCAAGTAAAAGTCCTTTAGTATATTGTACAAACGTCCTCCTTCTGCTCGAGCTTCACGTGTTTTTCTGCTGTCAAAAAGTAAACATAAGAATAACTTTGATATTAGTAATATTTCAGCTGGACTGCTTGATTATTACTTGATTATCCATCATCATTTATTATAAAAATCATAAGTATCAAATATGATTATCAGGCTTTTGAGGAAGGTTTATTTGTTCATCCCTCAATCACCATTATATTGCATTGCATTATGTTTCAAAACTACAGATCATAAAACTAAACATTTAAATATCATCTTCCTAAGACTTATTTTTGACAGATATTGATATTTAAATACATTTTATGTAAGTAACTGTTATAAAGATGTCATTGATTTACATGACAAGCATCAGAATTTCAAATAAATATCCGCATCTGCAGCAAAAAAATCATATTTTGTCTCTGGATAAAATTGAGATGTTTTTCCCTCCATATTCTCACTATATCAGACTATATGAGACATAAAAGCATACTCAACACAAAAACTCATGCAAACTTTTTTAAATATTTTATCTAAAGGTTCAGTTAACTATTCCATTTCAAAAAGTTCTTATTCTGACTATTTCATATGTAATGCTTTACAGGGTTAAAGCTGCACTGCAAAACTTTCACTCATGAAAGTATTTTATTTATTCATTCATTCATTTTTAAATCAATTGTTAATCTCGCTTTTTTCCGCAGATGAATCTGATCATGGCTGACCCTCTCCATATGAGAGCCGATCTATGATCTACACTCAGAAGAAAGTCCTGCAAGATGTACATCTGGATAAAACCACAATTGAGGAAGTAAGTGGCATATCTAACTGTCCTAGACCTTTATTTCTCTTCTTACGGGCATAAATACGCAAAAAGACGCAAAAGACGTAAAACTGAGATTATGTGACCTAGCTGGCAAAAATATAAATTGTTATTATATATATATTCTCTTCTCTGATGATGTGGGCGGGGCGACCTGTCACTCACATGAGATCCACCAATAGCGAACCACAACCATCCAATCAATCCCCCACAGACACAATCAACATTTGTTCTTGTTTGAGAAGCGATTTTTCTTTTACGCCAAAAATCATGAGGATATTAAGATCATGTTCCATGAAGATATTGAGTAAATGTCCTACCGTAAATATATAAAACATGTATTTGTGTGAGTGAATGCAGCACAATCGTGAACATAAATGCACAACTTTAAAGGAGATTTTCTCAATGTTCAAATTTTTTTGCTCCTCAGATTCCAGATTTTCAATAGTTGTGTCTCGACCAAATATTGTCCTATCCCAGGGGTCGGCAACCTTTTTGTCATGAAGTGCCATTTTTAAGTTTCTGAGTTTATCACTGTGCCATAACCCCACCCCAATATGTATAAATACACATATACAAATTTTAAATATTCATAATGGCTAACATAGAAATAGTGCAGAACTTTAAATAGGCCTATTTCTGAAGCAATTTTTCTTTTCTTTTTTTACTTTTGTCAAAATCCTTTAGTTTGATTGTTTTCAGTTTTAAATTACACTTTGAATAACAGATTTCCAACGGGTCTGTTTCCGCCTGGTCATTCATGCGTTTTAAATGGTCAGATAGGCTAGCTATCCGTTTAGTTAAAACTGTTCCATTTACACTGGGCAACGTAACTGTCTCTGCCAAACGAATATAAATCTAATCTTCAATTCCTGCACTATATGCAAATTTAACATCGTTCACGTCACAGAAAGCAAGATCGAAATCAAAGCGCGTCGGCTTGCTGAAGAGATGTTCAGGTACCGGGAGCCGTTATAAAACGCTCATGCATGTTTCGTTTTTTACCATTTTAGGAGTAAAATTTACATTTGTGGCTTCAACAACCAGATGCAATCTGTCCAGTTTTATCTGGGATGCGAATGGAGCGTCTGGCGCGAGTGATTTCAATGTTAAGTCAATGTAAAGACGCGTTTACGCGCGTCTAGAGGTCCTGCGGCGCGACTGAGGCGTTTAGCGCGGCAAATGGGAATTCGCCTCATTCGCACGTCCATTTCGCTTTGGACGCGTGAATGGATTCAAAATGTTCAAGCATCCAACTAGACGCGAATTTGACGCTCTATTCGCGTTTGGTGTGAACGCAGCATAAGTTGTCAGTCAGTTGTGTGCACGTGATGCGCAGTGATCGCACCAATGGTTTGTCAGACCTGCACGCTCCAATTCTAACACTTTAATAGTATGTATTAATTAATATACATTAATATAACAAGCTGTGTTACTATGATGAATGATTGCCTCAAAATGTAGATCTGTATGCAGGTACGAGGTACTTTATCTGAATGAAATGCATACATCTCTCACTTTTGCTCGCGTGCCAGCGATTGACCCTCAGCGTGCCAGTGTTGGTCATAGGTTGCCTTCCCCTGTCCTATCCTAACAAACCATACATCAATGGAAAGCTTATTTATTCAGCTTTCAGCTTTTCTGATGTATAAATCTCTTTTCTTTTTTTTTTATGACCCATGTGACTGGTTTTGTGGTCCAGGGTCACATGTTATAATAATAAACTTTATTTTCTATCTCAAAGAGAAAATAAGAAAAAAAATACAACAATATAAAAGAAAAGCATTCATAAAGTCAAGTCATCTTCATTTATACAGCGCTTTTAACACTGTAGATTGTTTCAAAGCAGCTTTACAGAGATAAACGTATAATTTAAGGTAACAGGTTGTTTTGTCTTTATAGCGGTTCTTGAATAAAGATATTTTCCAGCTAAAGTTAGTTTTGATTGATTCACTTCTGTCGAAAGGATCATTAGTTATTAAATTAGGGGCCGCTAAGACGACACGTTCTCTCTACACACACTTTAAACTGAACCTGTGAGAAACACTGATGGCGTCACGTGCGCATCAAGAATTAATTCTATAGTTATGTGCGTTTGAATATATATACGTATGTTTGTAATTCCCTACAAACCAAGCCTAAAACTACTTGTCCTGCCTATAAATTTGATATAGAATTTTATTTTATTTTATCACTACGGGGGAGATACGCAAATTTCCCACAATGCTTTATCGTTAGAGTGATAAAGGGATCAATTAAATGCTATAGAATAGTTAGAAATAATCAAATTAAAGCTGTTTTGAGGGAAGATTTAAACCACGAGGAGATTCTGCTTGCCTAATCTCATAGTGCTGGAAACATCCGGAGTGTGTTGTGTGTCAGGATCATCCACGCATAACTGAGTGTGTGTTGCATGCTGTCGTTTTCCTCAACGCTCTTGGCTTCGTTTTTCTTCCATGTGCCTTTAAAATCTGTGCAGGAAACATGAATTCATGACATGACAGATGGATGTGGATGAGAAGAGGCCAGTGTCTCCTCCTCTTGATCTGTGCGTTTAATGAGACTCGACTGCAGGAGGCCGATCTGCACTCGTGTGAATGATAAAGCCGGGTTGAAGCCCGCATGGCTGTTTGTCTCTGAATTACTGATGGATTTCTCCGACCGGATCCACTGGAGTGCTTTATTAGTGTGACTGTGACCTTTCTGCTGGGATCGGGCTGCTGGGATTCAGGCGTTCGTTGGGTTTTATCGGCAGAAGCTTCCCTTTGTCCCTCCAAAACCGATTAATGAGTCCCGGCGCTTTACAGAAACACACGCCGAAAATATGCATGGAAATCATGGTTAATAATAGGGCTGGGCGATTTTATCGATTCTGCGATATAAATCGATATTTTTTCCCCCAAAAAAGTATCGATTTTTTAGCCGCGAGTATCGATACATACGTCCCATTCAAATCCCCCGTGTTTACCCCCGTTCGCATTGCAGGAAGAGCGATTTGGTCAGCCAGCCGCTAGTGTTGCTGTAGAGCAAGTTACCCGTAGCTGCTACTAACTTTACACAGACGCAGACATCTACCTCTTCCTGTTTACCAAGTCAGAGCGAGGATATTCGGAGAATGGCGCCGAATATAAATCCGGCACCCGCCTGCTTAAAAGCAGATGTGTGGGAGCACTTTGGTTTTTTAAAAAAAAGAAGGAAAGCAACGACTTGGATAAAAGCGTTGCGGTTTGTAAGCTATGTGGCACTAACGCAGGGCTGGCCCTTTCCACACGCTCTCACGCCACACATCCATTTTCTCACACAGAAAAAAATCGCGGAGCAAAGAGGACACTGACAACGACAGACAAGACAGAGCCGGTTACTTATATATTAAATTAAATTATCAGCTCTCAGATTCTGTCCATTTTATTACGCAATTCAAACAATAATACCGTTTTGGCGCTTGTAAATGCGACGTGACAGATCTCTGTAGCGCCTCAGTTCAAGCGACACGTGACCCGATCAACTCTAACTCTTCTTTACTAGTATAAACCCGAACTTACCGAAATGTATGCCTCGGATCAATCAGTGTTTTTCAACCACGGTAAGAAGTAAATTAAACAGGTAAATGGTAAATATAAATGGATCAGGAAGCAATTTAATGACCATTTATAGGCTGGAAAAATTAGCTATAGAGTTTTGTTCAATATGTCCACTATATTAGGCTACATATATTTTTACTTATATCATTAAAATATTATACAGTTGTTATTATAATAAAGAACGCATTATATTTTATTTAAGTTGTTATTTTTAACCTTTAATAAAAATAGCCTAGGGCTCTCTGTTTACAGCATTAGTGATTTATTTTTTAACATGTATCTAACTAATAATTATCAAAATGAATCGTAATTGTAACCATGCAGCTAAACACTTAAACACTGTAACATGTTGTCAGTAAACTTAATAAAAATAAGTTACCAAATGTTTTGAAAATCACAACTTATTGTGATGCAAGTTTTTTTTCAACTTTTCTCAACACATCTTTGATTAATTTTGTCCAGCGTTTATTTGCAAGCTGTCTGATGTTTTTTGAGTTTTCATTTCAATTAATCCAAGTAAATGAAACACTCACAACACAAGATGTCACCAAAATCACTATGACCCCTTTAAATCTATCAGAAAATGATGTAAGCGTATCGAATTATATCGAATCGTATCGTTGGCTGAATATCGTGATATATATCGTATCGTGAGCTGAATATCGTGTATCGTATCGTATCGTGAGATTAGTGTATCGCTACAGCCCTAGTTAATAATGTAGAAATAATTACACGAGCTGCCGTTGAGTGTCGCCACATGAGGCAGCAGAGAGTTAAACATGCTATTGTTAATTAAAAGAAGAATTCACATTATTTACGTTGATCCCATACTGTATGTGTCCCTGGAATAATCTTTCCATTGATGTGTGGTTTGTTAGGATAGGACAATATTTGGTCGAGACACAACTATTGAAAATCTAAAAAATCTAAACATTGCGAAAATCTCCTTTAAAGTTGTGCATTTATGTTCACGATTGTGCTGCATTCACTCACAAAAATACATGTTTTATATATTTACGGTAGGACATTTACTAAATATCTTCATGGAACATGATCTTAATATCCTCATGATTTTTGGCATAAAAGAAAAATGGATAATTTTGACCCATACAGTGTATAGTTGGATATTGCCACAGATACACCCGTGCGGCTCCAGACTGGTGCTGTGATCCAGGGTCACTTATCATTTTGTTTTTTGGTGCAATTCTTCTGAAATCTTTAAATTAAGGTTTGTTCGTCACACAAAGCATTAAAGTCGTTCACTAATCATCTTCTCCTTTGTAGTTTCATGTTCGTTTTTTAAACGTTCAGCTCTTTTAAATGGAGCTTGACTTAAACTACAGATCAAAAGTTTGGGGTTAGTGCAATTTTATAAAAATAAATTAATACTTAAATTCATTAAGGACGCATTAAATTGATCAAAAGTGACAGCAATGTATAATGTTACAAAATATTATATTTCAAATAAATACTGTTCTTTTTAACTTTCTATTCATCAAATAATCCTGAAAAATAAAATGTATCACGGTTTCCACTAAAATATGAATGTGTTCAACACTGATAATAATCATAAATGTGTCTTGATCATCAGATCATCATATTATACTGATTTCTGAAGGATCATGTGACACTGAAGACTGGAGTAATGATGCTGAACATTCAGCTTTGATCACAGGAATAAATTACACTTTACTGTATATTCACATAAAAAACTGCAGATTTACATTATAATAATATTTCACTATTTCTGTTGTATTTTTGATAATCTTGGTGAGCAGAAGAGACACTTTTAATGCACTTCAACATCTCTGCTTTTGTGTTTCACAGAGAAAATACCAGCTTGCCGATTTGGACCGATGTGAGTAAATAATAACAATCTTTATGTTCCTTTAACTGTGTGTGTGTGTGTGTGTGTGTGTGTGTGTGTGTGCGTGTGTGCGTGTGTGCGTGTGTGTGTGTGTGTGTGTGTGTGTGTGTGTGTGTGTGTGTGTGTGTGTGTGTGTGTGTGTGTGCGTGCGTGCGTGCGTGCGTGCGTGCGTGCGTGCGTGCGCGTGTGTGTGCGTGTGTGCGTGTGTGCGTGTGTGTGTGTGTGTGTGTGTGTGTGTGTGCGTGCGTGCGTGCGTGCGTGCGCGTGTGTGTGTGTGTGTGTGTGTGTGTGTGTTTCTGACGGGACCTTCATCCATCTTGACAGTACCAGTATGTGTGTGTTGGCGCAGTTGAACAGAAATGTCTTCACACTTCTGTGGGGAAGATCATCAGCACAATGATCTCGAAGCGATTGATTAATGTCTGACATGTGGTCATTGTGCTCGTAATGGACGTATCAGTCACACGTCTGCTGTTCGAATTAGACGTCATTAATTGTGACAGACGCGGTGACGGTGTCGTGGTGAAGGGCCAAACTGATTAAATGCTTAATTTTGTGGGGACACAAGAAGCAAGAGGCTTTGTTTTGTTTGTGTAGTTCGGTGAGCTCATGCATATTTATGAATATTCATGTAGGGTCACCTAAACCCTCTAATCTGGGACATTTTGCACGCTGCTTCTGATATGACATGCTTATGCGTTAACCCACAATGCTTTGCTGTTTGAAAGTCATGATGGCATTCGTAGAAGCTGTAACTAGCATCATTGCTCATTTGAGTCTCAGTTCTTTCTCCTGAAGTT
>JARPMJ010008320.1:25000-27500 GCA_033366665.1 Phoxinus dragarum
TTTCTCCGACATTTCAGTGTGGGTGAGAAACTTTTGGGAAACGCTTGAAAACGCTAGTGTGGATGGAGAGTTTTCAGATGTATCCGGAATAATGTAGACGTAGCCTCAGCCTTTTCTCTCTCGACAAACAAAGTTGACACAGATTTCCACCCGTCCTCTGGGATTGGTGTGGGAAGAGAAGGTCACCTCTGAAGTCCCTGAACCGCTCGGGCTCGGGCTGAATCATCACCTGGCGTTGCGATGGAAATGGGAAGTTTTTTCCCCTCCTGCTGTCCGACACTACATCAGCCGAGCCGCTTGGGACTCAGGTGTGTTTCCCTCTCGGTGAATAATTGACCCGACGCCAGAGGAACGGGGGGGTCGTCTCCTGCAATGACAGAGAGGACGCCCCGAAACCTGCTTCCACAGTCCTGAGCCACAACACACAATCACAACGCAGAGTTCAGAGGCTTGTTTTGCGTATTGCATATCTGAACACCAGACTCCATCAATCTGGTTTGCTCTGAAACATCTCAGCAAGCAGTTTTGCGTTTAAAAGACGTCTAATAGCATCCAAACACAGCCAGACGTCTAGAGTAAAACAAGGCAACATTTGGGCTGTCAGTGAACATTTAATAGACGTCTAAACCATCGCCCGAGAATAGGTTACGCATAGAACATGTCAAAGAAATGAAACCACACTGTTGACTTTGCTCACATGATGGAATATCACACATCTCGCAAGTTATTTAGGCAGAAATGTGACCAAACTCAAGGTTATTTTGTCTCGAAGTGTGTTCCTCACAGCCGGACTATATCGGGTCTAGTTAATGTAGACGGTGAAATGACGGCTGTTGCTTGCTGTGAACACAACATTAATGGTCACGCTAAACACAGCAGTAAATATAGTTCATCTTCTTTCGTTCACCGCGTCATACAGAAATCTGCTAATCTTTTTTTTTGGTGTGGCGTGAGGTTGAGTACGACGTTATGAAAATCATATTGGGAATATTATATAAAACAAACTAGATGGTCGTTTTTTTCCCGCTACTTCCTTATTAGTAAGGAAAATGTAATAAAAATGTAAAACGTAAATTGGCCTATTGGTGGACCTTTAGTCCTTTGGTCAAAACTTTTGGATTTCAGTTAGTTGCTACAATGACATTTCTTTTTTTTAGATTAAATTTAAAGTGACCCTGTTATGTTGTCTGGCGTCTCCTACAGTCTCCTACATCTCCTCATCGAAGATTCAGTCTCTCTAAGCCCCGCCTCTCTGAGAGCTGCTCTGCTCTGATTGGTCAGAAAGCAAACGCTCATTATCATATCTGAATCTCAGCTCTTGATCACAGTGATACGAACAGTAAGGATGGCGTGGGGTTTACCGTATCAATCTCAGAACACAGCGTCTTCTCGACACGAACAACACGAACCGAACTCTTCCAGTCTCGGATACACTACAGTGTTTGGGGGCGGGGCTAAGAGATGCTGTTCAGCCAATCATGACCAGAGGCGAGGATTATGCAAATTAGTAAACCTTCAGCAGGAAGTGAGACTGAATTACTGACGACTCGTTTCAGTTCAGAATAAATATTTTGTTTTAGGAGACAATAACTTTATTTGTCATGCACTTTGATCTTTAAAACTTTGCAGAACTTTTTCATTCATAAACATGAAAGGGAATATTCGAAAAAGCATAATAGAGGCACTTTTTTTCTCAGTTTTATTTCAACTTAATTTCAATTACCAAAACTTTTTAGTTTTAGTTAACAATAACAACACTTTCTTTTTACTGTTCACTGTACTTGAACGGAATATATCACTTTGCACGGTGTAAATTAAATGCATATAGGCTATATATATGAATAAGTATAATATTCGACTGCATCCACTACATCAGAACAGGTAAAAATCTCTGTATGATAATCAGGGTCATTTTAAAGAATAATATTTGGCAACACTTTACAACAAGGTTTACATTAGTTAACATGAACTTTGTATTCATCTTTATTCTCAACATTTACTAATGCATTTTTATGGTCAAATGTTGTATTGTAGTATTAATGCACTGTGAACTAAAACTGTATTGCTCATTATTAGTTCATATTAGTTAATAATTGTGAAAAATTAGAGCTTATTGTAAATGTTATCAAATATCCATGTTTGTGTGATCATTGGCGATGCTTAGGAAAGACCAGCATCATCAGGTTTTGATAAGTGGCTCAAAGATGATTATGCATTATTTTATTAAGTTCTATAATGTGTAATGCCATCCTCGTGAGTGTGTGTCCCGTTTACTGCTGGAATCTTTCAGTCACGTGTTTACTGGAATAATATAAACTGTAAGCTTGCAAAACTATTTCAAACTTTCACATTCGATTTTGTGAGGTCAACCAGCAGCTCAACAAACTTTCCTTTTAGAGTCAAAGGCTTATAAATCACCAAACTACTTCATCTGAAACATTAATAATCCTGATGTTTGGCTCACAATTACACCGTGAGTAATCTGCAGTGTATTAATATC
>JARPMJ010008321.1:2500-7500 GCA_033366665.1 Phoxinus dragarum
TTAATTTGA
The DNA here is from genome assembly GCA_033366665.1 of Phoxinus dragarum. Taxonomy (NCBI): domain Eukaryota; kingdom Metazoa; phylum Chordata; class Actinopteri; order Cypriniformes; family Leuciscidae; genus Phoxinus; species Phoxinus dragarum. Next base: position 2,510 of record JARPMJ010008321.1, read on the forward strand.
GTTGAAGAATGATTGTTTAAACAAACGACAGTTAATGAGAAGTCATTGCATGATTAAAGCAAGTCACTGATTGCTTAGGAAACTGTTTGCACGATTCTTGCATGTTTTTTAACTGTTGTTTGCATTGTGAATCTGCCACAAACCCAGATTTAAAGCTCACAGTCCACCGTAAAAGAGTGTGTTGCATGACTTAAAGGGATAGTTCACTTTGAGATAAAATGTTGGTGTGTTTTATCTTACCTGAAGTGCATCCAAGATGTCGGTGTCTTTGTCTCCGCAGTAGTTTCAATTTTGATATTTTTAGGTCAAACCGTTCTTGTCTGTCAGTCATATAATGCAGGTCTATAGGCACTGTCTCCAAAAGCATGCAGAGAAAAGTCCACATTACACAATTCCCCATCGTAAGTGCACACTGATGGCCTAAGACACGAAACAAGCGGTTTGTGTGATAAAACGAACAGTATTTATATCGTTTTTATCTCTTTTACACAACCACGTCCAGGCGATCTGTTCACACCGGATTTCTTCCCCGGAAACTAATCTAACAGCCTTCGATTGGACGTTGCATTTTTAAACTCAGCAGAAACGCGTGTGATTGGCTGTACGGCTCAACGTGTGCCTTTCATTGGCCTGAACAATGAAGCGAGTCGTGTGTCAAGATAGAAGGCTTACAAATTGATGAGTTCGCGCGAGCTTAGGCCATCAATGTGCACTTACGATGGGGAATTGTGTAATTTGGACTTTTCTCTGCATGCTTTTGGAGACAGTGCCTATAGACCTGCATTATATGACTGACAGACAAGAACGGCTTGACCTAAAAATATCAAAACTGAAACTACTGCGGAGACAAAGACACCGACATTTTGGATGCACTTCAGGTAAGCTAACACACACCAACATTTAATTTCAAAGTGAACTATCCCTTTAATGATTATTCCTGAGCTTAGCTTTGAAACTTATTAATGTAAAAAACAAAAACAGTTTGTCTGCAAGGCACATGAATGATATCCAGAATGTAATGTTTGTTAAAGTTTCAGCGTAAATGATCTGTGATTGTCATTCACCGTAATGGTATTTCATGACAGATCTGATATATGTCGTGTCTACTTGTCTGCGTCCAGCCGTTATAAAGCTGAACAAACTGATACATCAGAAATCTAATTCGAGAGATAATACGAAGACGTTCACAGTTTGCCCATATGTGAACTGAGGGCGAGTTACAACCTGCCACCGACGTGCCAGCCGAGACCGGTGTGCCGTTCACATGTGAGCGCGGGACACGCTAGCAAACACTGAAGCGCCGAGAGCTCAGATCTGAAGCAGATGTCGGCGGCGGGAGCTGATGCTCTTACTCAGTGTGCAGACCGCAGATCTTTCCCACAAACAGTCTACGCTCCGATGCAGGAGGACAGGTCTACATGCGGACGTCTGATGACGACGAGACTAACCAAAGCTTTGTTGTTCTCTTTCTTTGTGACACTTTTGTAAAGGTGAGCTGGAGAAAGCTCTCGAAGCATCGAGTCAGAGATGAAACTCTATACCGTCTCTGTTCAAGTGAGCTTCCCTCTAAATCATTCCCATATGTGTCCATCACTCCCGCCGCCACTGATATCCATTCCAGACGGAGCCAACACTGTGTCTTCAGTTGTTAGCCGTCTCTCGTCTTCAAATTGTTTGGTTTGGGTTGACTTTAAAAAAGGCTTCCATACATTTTTAGGGCCCTATTTTAACGATCTAAGCACATGGTCTAAAGCCTACAGCGCAAGTGCACTTCCAAATCCACTTTTGCTAGAAAAAATGGTCAGCGTTCCCGGCGCATGGTTGGGTGTATTTTGTCTCTATTCTCTTAGGCTATGTTTACACGAAAACGATCTTAAGAGAAAACGAAAAAGTGGCGTTGAGTTATCACTTTTTATTCTGCGTTTAGACGAGTGTTATGGGGGGGGGGGGGGGGGGAATATGCGTGCATATGGTGACGCAAAAGTGTGTGAAATTCGATGTAGTGTGCACTCCAGGCGGCTAGGTGGCAGTGTGAAGCACTGTGTGCCGGGTGATCGGTGCCTTCACCGTCTAGCAGACTTTTGCGTTTTTACCCTTTAGACGGGAACTTTGGTTTTTAAGATTTCCCCTCTGGAGGTTGGTTTCACTTTTTTAAGCCCCAAAAACGCCGTCGCCGTCTAAACGAAAGGCACATCTGATAAAATATTTTTACGTTTTCACCCGTGAGCGTTCTCATGTAAACAGGGCCTTAATGAGTAATGGGTGTGTGTTGTCTCTATTCTCTTAATGAGTAATTAGTGTGTTTTGGGCGTAACGTGCGTTAAACCAATCAGAGTCTCTTCTCCCATTCCCTTTAAAAGCCAGCTGCGCCCGCGTGGATTCGCTATTTACTGTACATGGTGGAATTTTTCATATTTAAAAATGTTTGTGTGCTGCTGCCCTGTGTGTGTAATAAGCAGAGTATACACGCGTTGTGTACCCGTCTATAAGCTCATATTACTAATGTGTCTTTTAAAGGAACCGTATGTAAGATTGTGGCCAAAACTGGTACTGCAATCACTTTCAGATGACTGTAGAGCGGTGTATCCCCCGACTCGAGGTTGCCAGATAGGCTGCGAGGAACGTCGGCCGCTACAAGGAGCTTCCAATGGCAAGACTAGAGCAGATCTGGCAACCCGGATGCCGAAACACTACTGACGTCGTGACTGGTGGATAGGTGGAGGGTGGCGCATCAGGACAAAACACAACATGACAACATCAACATCAGTTGAGCGCTGCAACTTCACTTTTAAATGACAATGTCCTGCCCGAACTACTGTCGTCAGTGATATACGTATTTGAAATTAACATGATTTCTTAATGTCTACTGACATATCAGGGCCATTTTATGATTAATTGAAATACATTTCTTACATACGGTTCCTTTAAAAATAATAAAATACTGAGCGATTGACTTTAGAGCAGGTTTCTGTTGGTCAATGGCTCAGTATTTCAGTTCCTCACAATCGCAACAATGCACCAGAACACACACCTGGTTTTCAGCTGATAGGCGAACAAATGAGTGAAAATGCATTTAGTATTTAAACAACGTGAAAATGATAATTGCGTCGGGCTGAAACTAGCCAAACACACTTGCGTCGCGCGTGACATTGCACCGTGTGTGTGTATGATAGAGCCCTTAGTCTTCGGTTGTTAGTCTTCTCTCTTTTTCAAATTGTTTGGTTTGGGTTCACTTTAAAAAAGGCATCCATACATGTTTAAGGTGCTTCTTTTAAAGAACCGAAATCTATCAAACAAATATGAATACACATGTAATTTATTTATAAAAGTGATAAATAAATAAATTACGACCAGGGGAGGAGGGCTGGTCAGCGGCACAGACTGGACAACACTCCCCGAACGGGATCTCGGGTTTGGAGCAGTCTCGCAGCTCCTCGCAGATGATATCGTCGCACAGGACCGAGCCGGGTGTCGCAGACGCAGATGCGACATGGCTCGGGTTTCCACACGTCCTTGTCACTATATGACTGTCCGTCCTGCGTGCAGCTGCCTGGATCTTCTGTGAGGAGCGTGAGCAGAGGAAGAGGAGGAGGAGGAGAAGCAGGAGGCGCTGGAGTTAAAGCACATACGGTCAAAAGGACATTAAAACTCTATGATTTGGATTTGAAATCCCAAGCCATAGATGCTTCATGATTAGTGTAACATGATCAATCATATTAGTGGGATGCATACAGTAGAAAGCAGGGGGTGGGCGATATACCGGTAGACACGGTTAACGGGTAGAAATTTGGCAACCGGAAGAGTCAAGTCATCTTCATTTATATACCATGTAGACTGTTTCAAAGCTGCTTTACAGAGATAAACTGATAATTTAAGGTAACAGATTGTTTTGTCTTTATAGCGATTCTTGAATAAATATATTTTCCAGCTAAAGTTAGTTTTGATTGGTTCACTTCCGTCGCAACGATCATTAGTTATTAAATTAGAGACCGCTTAGATGGCACCGCTCTCTCTACACAGACTTTACACTGAACCTGTGAGAAACGCTGATGGCGCTCGCGTGCGCATCAAGAATTCATTCTATAGTTATGTGCGTTTGAATATATGTGCGCAGGTTTGTAATTCTCTACAAACCAAGCCTTAACAAACTACTTGTATTGACTATAAATTTTGATACAGAATTGTATTTTATTTGATCACTAAAATAAAATCACTTTTATTTGTATCGGGGTAGATACGCGAACCGAAGAGATTTTGGACTCGTCTCTATCACGTGACGTTGCTGTACCGTCACAAAAGCTTATCATTTGCATGCGTTTTTAAGCATTGCGGTTTTAAAAACAAGTGATTTTAAACTGTTGAAACGTAAAAAGAGAACTCATTCTGAAAGTGAAAGTTTGGTGAAATCTGCATCAATACTGAATTGAGTTCTCTTTCACGTTCACTTGTGATTGAACACACATATTCAAACCAAATTAAGTCAAAATGCCTGTCTTGGCAAGTATCCTCATAGTCAGTTATGTTTTAAGTGAACGTAAACAGTTGAGAAAGAAACACATGTGTAACAGTATTAGCTCTTAAAGTGACAGCCGCAGGAACATTAGGATTCTGTCACTTTAAGAGCAAATGTTCGGATACACATGCGTTTTCTTTCTCAACAAGTTCACTTAAAACATAACTGACTATGTTTTAATGTTAATTAAACAACAAAAGACGAAGAAAATCACTCACTGCTCTAGACTGAATTACTTTTGTGACATTAGTAAGGATTAATGTATGTTTCATGGCTGGTAAAATATATTTATGGCCAGTAAATTTTCTAAAGTCCCCGGCCATTTGTTGATGTGGCAAAAGGTTAGTTTTAAGCGCTGCTTATGTGTCAAAATACCCATATTTCCAAAGATCCTCTTAAACATAGTCATTTATATCTTAAGTAAACATAAACAGAGGGAAAAGAAAACGCACGTGTATCAGTATATTGGATCCGTGCG
>JARPMJ010008321.1:12500-35524 GCA_033366665.1 Phoxinus dragarum
TCAAATGCTCTCTAGAATCTGAAGCTCCGCCCCCTACATTATAAATAAACGCTGAAGCTGCAGCTGAAATTGGTCACTTGTTCACAAATTTATTATTTTCTACATGGTGATATGGCCCATAGTGATTCAGACAGTGTAAATATGATTTTCATTGGGGCAGATGAAGTCTGGTTTCACGTTAGTGTAACGCCGCAGCTCCGGTCCAGACCAGAAAACGTATCAGACCCGTTTGATTTCTGCACAGAATGCTGTATTTTAAAGAGGATAAACCGTTAGAGATTAGGAGAAAACTGCGGCTTTATCGAGCTTAACCATAACTCTTACACTTCTGGTCAAATATTGCGCTGCAAACATCAATAATTAACAGCTTTAACTTGTCAATGCTGACAAATGGCCATGGTATAAGCTTGATAATCCACGGCTAGCTGTGCATTAAACTATTTGAAGGCACTCGCATCGGGTGGTTAATTATTTGCCTCCACGACATGTCAAACATTAAAATGATTTGATGCATAGCTATGGATGATCCCTACTTAGCAGCTTGTGTGTGCGCGCGCGGTGCGTGTGTGTGTGTGTGTGTGTGTGTGTGTGTGTGTGTGTGTGTGGTAAAGAGTAAAGATGCTTTAGGGTGATTTAAAAGGTCAAAGTGCAGGGAAAGAGAGGGGCTGTGATGGACATTTTTTGTCACGAATGCCCTGAACTGTTGGAACAGGTGATACAGGGTTAAAGATGTTAACACTGATATTGTCAAGTCGTTTGCCCAGGCGGTGCCAGTAGACCACTTTAACAATCATAAAATGCTAAAGAAATGCCTAAAGCGATGTATTTGAAAATGCAATGGTGTTTATTCAGGTCAGGGACCAGTGAAGAATGGGGAAAACACATCAACAATAAAGGCGTCCGATGCAGCAAACAGGGGGTCAGCTGAACACCACCAATAATGTGCTCAGACACTCAGAAATACAAAGAAAAACTGATGAAAAAAGTCTAGTGAACTCTAATCATAAATATTAAAATCCCACGGTTTGGCGAAATCAAAGTGCGGGTGCAGTTTACCGTGTTCATCACCGCGGCTTCATACAGTTCTTTTGTATTATGTGTGTTTTGTTGTTTCTAGCCAGCGCAACCTGAGGAAGAGCGGGAACGTTATCCTCGATTTCAGGAAAAGTCCTCAATGAGGCGTTATTTCACTGGAGGAATGAGTGCTTGACTGATGAGTTTAAATATAGCAGCGCACTGCTATAGGGTTTTATTCATTGGCTAAAATTGGCTTTTGGCACTAAATTGGCTTCAGCTTAAAGCGGCACTCTGTAACTCTAGCCACCGCTTTGCTGATGTTCTCAACGAGCTCCCCCTACAGCTGCGGTGCGTATATTTTTCACATCACTGTCGTAAAGTCACTTGCGGCGCGCCGGCGCCCTCCTCCCCCTTTCTACCGCTGCTCATGTGCTTTTGTTATGGTCGGAGCCGGTGTGGTGAACAAATGAGTCCCAGACGCACCAACTTTATCGTGTGGAGCATGTCTACCGAGGTGGGTAATACATCATACACAGCATCATTTAACAATGACATGTACATTTTGTATTCCGTAAAGCAGTTCGTGTTTCTCGCTCGTTCTCGCTTCTCACGAGACTTCCTATTTTCAATTTACCAGGACGTTAGTCCCAATGTTGCAAGGTTGGTTTTCCGCCTGGGAACACTGGGGGGAGCGGGGGAAAGTAACCATTCTCACTAGAACAGATTATTTAACCATCCAAATGATTTCTAAACGGGTTTATTAAGTTGAAAAAGTTACCTAGTGCACCTTTAATTCAAGAAGAGACTCCCATTGGTTCCTTTTTATTTTCAAATGTGCCTACTTTGACTGTCCTCCATATCTGAGAGAACTCTTGGTTCCTCGTACCCACTTAGAGATATGCAATATTTTAGAGATATGCAATAATTACTTGTCAGCCGCTGGACGTAAAGCTTTTCATTATAAAGCTATAGGGATTGGAATAATCTCCCTCTTTCTTTTAGATCCATTTCATCTTTTCGCAGATTTAGGTTATGTATATTTCAATATCTTAACAGTGTGTGTGAATGTTACTGATGTTGGACTGAATAGTATTGCTTGTAATTGTCTATGTTTTATTGACTTATTCGATCTCTGGTCTTCTTATGTGACACCTCTTTACATTGACTTTCTTACGTATCAATTGTGTAATGCGGTAAATGTGATGTACTTATTGAGATAGCCATAACAAGTCTGAGCTATGATGTGTCTATGGTTTGGGGTAAAGGTGTAAGCTGCTAGTAACTCAATTGTTTTGAGCATTTTTTTTTCTCTGTTGTATTGTTTTATGTGTATTTGGACCCTCTTGAAAATGAGATGTTGCATCTCAAAGGGCTATCCATTAATACACTGAAATTTAAATAAATTGAAATTAATAAGCTGGTATTTATTTGGAGCTCTGAAACTTTTATTTGCACTTTTTCACACGTCTGCAATAAATATAAATAAAATATAAATTTGGAACGAGATGCCAGTGACTGCCTTGGTTCTTACAACTTCCTCTTTTGATGAATTACTGCCGCCATTATTGCAAGAAAACGTACTCAAATTTTCTAGCATGCATATTGTTTTATGACTCTTAAAGGGATAGTTCGCCCAAAAATTAAACTATCCCATAATTTACTCACCCTCAAGTCATCATAGGTGTATATGAGCTTCTTCTGTCAGGCCGATTAAACATAATCAGAGTTATATTAAACAATATCCTGGCTCTTCCTAGCTTTATAATGATACAAAAAGTATCCATATTGTCCAGTTTGTAAACTATAATCACTGGCTTCCCGTAACTGTAGTGCTAGTCTAGTTCCAGCGGAAGAGTGACCTATGACCCGATTTACTCAATTAATTTTAATTGTTTGGGTGAACAAACCCTTTAAGTCTGAACTATGTGATATGTTTTCTGAAGGAGACATTAACATATAAAGCAAAGGGAAATACTGTTAACAGTTTTGTACACAGACCTCAACTCTCGACGTACAAACCTCATTAACAATGACAATCAACAGATATAAATCAACAAATAACTACAATAATGACCAAACAGCTGTCATGGTTCCGGGCAGCGGAAGAGGATCTCGATCACAGCAGTTTAGACAGCGATCCAGCACTTCACTAGAGTAAAAACAGTACAGTACAGCTAAAATACACAGGAGAAAACAAACTGAACAAGAAACAGGTACACAAAGCAATCAGTAGCCATGGCAACAAACAAGGGCAAAATCAGTAACCTAGGAAACGGGAAAAAAAGCAGGAACTTACATTTGGGAACAAAAGGGACACAAGAAAATACAAACTAAAAGTCCTTAAAGCAGAACAACAAAAAGTTTAAACAAAGTCAGAATTTATTCACGCTGCAATGCATGCTGGGAATTTACAGGCATATTGTTCATTATGATAATCTGTTTGAATAGTTGTAAAAACATTTTGATGCGCTCTGATGGTTTAACATGAGTTTTATGAAGTTTCAATCATTTGTGTTTGTCTATTTTGTGTGCATTAACTGGAAAATATGTAGCGTTTTTTTTTTTTTTTTAGAGTGTGATATCACTTGTGATGTTCCTCATTTGTTAGTGGCTGGTTATAAAAGCATCCGCAGAATCAATAGGTTTATAGAGCGCATCATAAACTGGAAACACACACACACACACACACACACACACAAAAGTTAAAAATTAAAACTGGCATCACGTAGCCTAGTTAAAATATGATTATTGTTTTTGAATGATGACTACACTTAAAGGGATAGTTCACTTTGAGATTAAATGTTGGTATGTTTTATCTTACCTGAAGTGCATCAAGATGTCGGTGTCTTTGTCTCCGCAGTAGTTTTAATTTTGATATTTTTAGGTCAAGCCGTTCTTGTCTGTCAGTCATATAATGCAGGTCTATAGGCACGGTCTCCAAAAGCATGCAGAGAAAAGTCCACATTACACAATTCCCCATCGTAAAGTCCATCTGATCTGTTTACGTAGTCTACGCAAGCGCCGTAAAGCGCCGGAAGGTGCTTGAGGTGAATGAGTGATCTCTCGCGCGTGTACGTCACTCATTGTTTACACCAAAAATATGCACAGAACAGAGATTGGTAGGACGGCTAATAGAAATGGTACTAGTTTGTGCATGCATGCTTTTGGAGACAGTGCCTATAGACCTGCATTATATGACTGACAGACAAGAACGGTTTGACCTAAAAATATCAAAATTGAAACTTCTGCGGAGACAAAGACACCGACATCTTGATGCACTTCAGGTAAGATAAAACATACCAACATTTAATCTCAAAGTGAACTATCCCTTTAATGCACTTAAATCCCAGCACAACTACCACTGAGCTGCAAAGCTGAGGTCCTGAATCTTTGATATCTGAATAAAGTTAATTTAACAACCACGACGTGGACCTCTCAGCGTTTAGTCACAGAGAAAAGCTGTTCCACGACATGCATCACGATGAACACAAGTGTAAGAAACACATCATGAATGAGTAAGTGTTGTGGTTTGGAGAGCGTGGTGAACACAAGATGTGTCTTTGTTATCCGGCGCTCAGGGAACACGCTTCCTCCCAATCCCAGCAGGAACTGGGACCAGTCTAAGATTTCAGAGCAAATCACACGACTGCTTCAGTGATCACACACACTGCAGTCAGTAACGCACACATGACACATTTAAGGTTATTATTATCTTTTAGATTATTCTTGACCTAACTCATTTATCACATTTGATTTGAATAGGATAATGGTATAAACAACATGAAGTGCATTAAATATTACATCATGTCATGGTTTCCCAGTTTAATGAGTTTAATGAAAAGCTATTTTAAATAAACAATTTAAAAATAAAAACAATCGAAATAAAACACTTACAAAAAAAGAAAAGAAATATTTGATCTATTTTATGTCATGTGACCATTAACTGACATACCGAGACCATGAAATTATTTATATTATTGACTTAATTTTTAACATCGACCTAACTTATCAACTTAAAATCTTAGAAGGTACTTCAAAGTAAATATTCAGCATTGCATGTAAATATAAAATGACTTGAATTTGTACATTTTAACGTGTTTAAAACAAGAGCCTTCCAAAGACAGTAATGCATAGATGACTCACTGAGTGATAATCTCCAATAATGACTCGTGTTCATCAGGAGTGTGTGTGTGCGTGTGTGTGTGTGTGTGTGTGTGTGTGTGTGTGTGTGTGTGTGTGATTTCACAAACCTGGAAGAGCTTCTGAACAGATATAAGCAGCTTTTTTATAAAGGAAAATTTAAAAGATAAAAAAGTTGCAGTAGGGAGAACCAATGGATTATGAATAATGTACTGCATTGTGAGATATATAATCATGTAATCAATAAAAAAAGTAACTGTATTACAACTATTTTAAAACAAAATAAAATCCTATTACAAACTTACCTGATGATGTAACCAGATGACATGTTTAATGTAATGCTGGAACCTGAACCAAAAAGCTGTCCTGAAAACTAACTCCACCAGCTCGGCTGTGTGGTCATTAAATTAAAATCAAATGTAATTAAACATGGACATTAAACGTCTGTACGCTGGTGTGCAGAAACACACACAGGTTTTGTGATGAGGAGCTTTCGCTCAGACATTCCTAACATTTGAAAAATGAAAGGAGTTACGTAACTGCAATTGTTCAAGACTAATTGGCCATTTCATAACAAAATGCATTGTGGTGCGACTGAATTATTTAATAAATGATATATTTCACATCAGATGTTTGGAAGGCATTGCCTCCGTTTCATTTAAAATGACTGTTTGTAATTAATTTTTACACTAAAGCCCTTAAACTTGGTAATAAATGCAATACGCATGTATTATAAAACTAAACAGAATAATTTTTTTCGTTTAATTATAAAATATGAACATAAAAAATATTATTATTATGATCAATATTTTCACAATAATGATATTTCAACAACAACAAAATCAGCAATGTCATGAAATCAACGTTACAAAGTGATGTTGATTCAAAATGCGTGTGAAAAGAGATTCATTGTGTGGTGTAGGCTAGTTGCTCTTTTTTATTTTTTTTGCAACATTTTACTGTAGCAATAAATGTTGTAATGGTCAGAAATGTTCTGGCGTAGCATTATAAGTAATGTTGTTTTTTATATTAAAGTCCTCCTCACTGTAAAAAAAATGTAACCTCTCCAAGTCAAAATATTCTAGTGACTGGACACATCTAAATTTTTAAATTGGCCCAAGTGAAAGTGATTCTGTAAAATAAATTGAATTAATTGTTGCAATAGTCTGTTAACATTGGCTCAATGAGAAATAATATGTCAGGCTAATTGAAAAATTTAGATGTGACCAGTCACTAGAAAATTTTGACTTGGGGATGTCTTTTTTTTTACAGTGCTGCAGTCAATCATTTTATCCATTAAAACTCATCTTTATAAATGTTTTCCCTTTAAAAATAGTTAGCATGCCCTCATAAAGCTTGAATGTATCTCTACTTGCTTCATTTAGTATACGCGGGTTCATGAATATGCAAATGAGTCTCCGCCTCCACTCACTCACAGCCGCGCGGATGACCTGATCCACTCGCTCAACTTTACTGTGGTAAACGCTACACGACGGCAAGTGGAAATACTGGTTTAATTCAGCCATCTTTTAACCAGAAACTGATTCAGAAGAAGAGAAAGAGCGAATTAAGTCGATGTATCAGAACGGTAATGCGTTTCATGCATTGCCCGGTCGGACACACGACTGTAAATATGATTAGCATTTATCAAACCGCTAATAATGTGTTGCTAATGTCAATCTCCGGTGCAGTCTGTGTTCGCTACATGGAGATTTAAAGGAAAATACTCACTAATGCTGTCGACTGATGGATTTACACATGGTTTGTCTTAAAGCATTTTAAAACCCCGCATAGACATATAAACAGCATTAAGCACTTATCTTCTCCACAGGGCGTCTGTGAGGATCTGAACTGCTCATGAACACCAGCTCCAGGCTTCACTAGTGCACCAGTGAACCCTGATGATGATGATGAGGAACGGGCAGATCACTGAAGATGAAGATGAGATCTCTGCAAACATCATGATCTGCATTCAGTGAGAAAAATTACTTCTTATCCTTCATAACACAGTTCATTTTTAAACTTCTAAGATCCACAAGAACGAAAAATAAACTGTAAAAACTCTATACAAATGTAATATAATATTTCAGTAACACTTTACTTAAAGCCTTTATATATAATACATTATAAAAGTATTTTAATGCATTAATAATGCATTGTTTGCTCTCATCTTATCTATTCACTGTTACACTTTTAGAAAGTATGATGCATTAAAACACATGACAAACAACCAGTTCAAGGATTCTGCAAATATTATAATGCATTTTAAATTTGGTTACAATTATTCATGGAAAGATATAATGCATTATAACGTACATTATGAATATCTTTATAATGCATAATACATAAAGGCTTTAAAGTGTTACCAATATTTCTTTATTTAACACTATTTTTATACCACTTCCAAAGTGTGTTGAGTCCAAGTCTGTGAAGACAGTTAATAAATATTCATCTAGTCATTAAATGTCATGTAGGACTTGTTTATCTCTAGAGTTAACCAGGAGTTACAGGACTGATAGCTTATAATAACCGTGCATTATATTTTTTATGGTTATGACCATAAAAGTAAAAAAAACCAATGCACCCTTTGTGGCGGAGGTCTAAAATGCACACACACACACACACACACACACACACACACACACACACACACACACACACACACACACACACACACACACAGTTTAGTTTTGCTATACTTGTGAGAACTCTACATAGGCATTTATGTTTTTTAAGCTATTTGAATTATGAGGACTCATGAAATGTCCTCATAATGTTTAATTTGTAATACCAGTGTAATACACGTCATTATACAAATTTGTGTCCTCATAAATCACATAAACAAGCACACACACACACACACACAGACACACACACACACACACACGTTTGGGGGGTGAGTAAACGATGACAGAGATTACATTTTGGCTGTCTAACCATTTAAAAAGTTAAATCGCTACCAGAAAATGGAAATATTAACACGAGTGTACTGTTGTGTGCAGGACAGATTGTCTTCGGGCTGAAACTGTGTTTCCACGGTTAGATGTGAGCGGGACCGTTAACAAAACGAGAGTGTGTGTGTGTGTGTGAGAGAGAGAGTGTGTGTGTGTGTGTGTGTGTGAGAGAGAGAGAGTGTGTGTGTGTGTGTGAGAGAGAGAGAGAGAGAGAGAGTGTGTGTGTGTGAGAGAGAGAGAGAGAGAGAGAGTGTGTGTGTGTGTGTGTGTGTGTGTGTGAGTGAGAGAGAGAGTGTGTGTGTGTGTGTTTGTGTGAGAGAGAGAGAGAGTGTGTGTGTGTGTGAGAGAGAGAGTGTGTGTGTGTGTGAGTGAGAGAGTGAGTGAGAGAGAAAGAGAGTGTGTGTGTGTGTGTGTGAGAGAGAGAGAGTGTGTGTGTGTGTGTCAGAGAGAGAGAGAGAGAGAGCGAGAGAGTGTGTGTGTGTGTAAGAGAGAGAGAGAGAGTGGAAAGTGTGTGTGCTGTTGCTTGTGCTGAAATATTTTTCCGCTATATGATCTCCAGAGACTCGAGTGCTTTGCATTTTTCCCCATATTCCTGATTTCAATGCTAGCGAGGTGTGTGTTCAGCAGTGTGCACATGAAGCCCTGATTCTGTGTGTGTGTGTATCTGAATACTGAAGCTGCTGTTCCTCCATCTGTCTCGCATCTGCTCCTCGTGTGAATCTCTCTCATCACATCTCCAGTGAAGGTGCTTCAGCTTCTCAGTCTGCTCAGAGCAGTTCTCACCAACAACAGAACATTTGGGGAAAGTTACAGACATGGAAACTTGAGTCTGGCTTGCACACATTTTCTAAACTGACTGCCACTGACAGAAATAAAAAATGGAAATTTCATCCACGAATAAAATAGTTATAGATTTTAAAGGTAAACGGTCTTACCTGTAAAATTATTATTTTTTTTAAGTAAAACTTGACACTTTCTTTTATATAAATATGGCTTAGGCTACAGTTTTTCTCATTCACTTTGGAACATTTCTCAGATCACAACTGAAATTCTCTAAACTATGTGATGCACAGAACACACACACGTGTCCTGATGCATAAAGTGCTTCCGTCGCTAAAACTGAGTTTAGTTTGAACACAGAGAACAAACCGAGCACTGGATGAAGAGCATATGAACCTACACTCATTCTGAAACAAAAGGCCGCTGTCTGCGAGGCAGTGATGAGAAACTGGAGCTTCTCTAAACTCTGGCCTGTTGTTTTGAAGCGCCGGCGCCTCCTGCTGGCCAGGACTGTGTAGCGGCCACGGAAACTCACACAGCCAATTGAAAATGTGTTTTAAATGGCTTGCATGGGCAACAAACATTCAGTTCCTCCTCCAGTCCTGAAAGTGCTACACTGCGTCTTAGTTTTGTATTTATTTCATTGATCAAGTGTGTTTTTGTGTGTTAAAGGTAGGGTAGGCAATTTGTTTTATAAACACTATTTGGTATACTGGTGGGAACTCTCTTCACATCTTGATAGCAATCAATAATAAAAGTGGTCTACATATTACAACATGTACATATATCTTCTATGGAAGTCTCAGGACCTAAAAATCATCGTCCAATCAATCCGACAGACAGCCAGCGATGCCAAAAACACACAGCAGCCGAACCAAGACAACCAGTTTATTCTGCGTGCCCTTTAAAATGAATCATATGAGAACGCTTTCGTCCCTTGGGGAACGGAGGCTCACTGCATCATTCATTCAGGGGACCATTACTGTCGGAGGATTTTACAGTGGTTTCATCATCTACATGGCGTCTTTGCTGGAAATTCATTAATCCACAATTAATTAGATTAAGTGATTCATTGTGTTAATACTGTTGCTCATTAGTTATGGGTATACGGTCATACTGTCTATGTATAATCCTCTTGTCTGGACTTTTGTTGTATTTCCTGTCGTAGCGCCATTTTTTGTAGTCCTTTGTAGTTCCCTGTGTGGATGTTTGTGTGTGCTTGTTGTCAGTTGTGTTTACCTTCCTTGCCTGTGTCTGGATTTACTTTTATATATTTGTTTGAATGAATGATCACTGCATCTGGATCCTCTCGCTCCTCTGACACAGCCATGGCTACAGCTATAAGCCATACAATACAAGGGTAGTAGAATGTAAACAGGGTTGTGAGGAATAAAAGCTGACGAACATTTTTCCAAAAAGCTTTCAGTAGATAAAAACTACTGTATATTACATGTTCTTAAGAGTTGTTACATGCGATCTAAGAGGTTTATACAGTGGATGCTACTGTAAAGACTGTAAGTCTGTCCCTCACAGCCTCATTTTCATCAGTGCAAAATTCAAAATGGCTGTCGACCCTGACTATGGTCTATAGTTGGACCATAGTCTCTTTATATACAGATTTGACATGAACACGCAAAAACATATGTGGCATAAATCTAGACAAAAATAAATCTAGATTACACATTTACCCAAATTATTATACGCCTGTTTAACCGAAGCTAATTTGTGTGGTTTCTCCCATCATCCCCAATGTCACTTCTCTGTGTTTTACGGCCCTGACGAGAACGTCGGTCTCCTCGGCTGTGAACCGCTCCTGGCGTGCGCCGGCAAACCCGCCGTTATAATAGCGATCCGCCGTTATAATAGCGATCCGCCGTTATAATAGCAATCCGCCGTTATAATAGCGATCCGCCGTTATAATAGCAATCCGCCGTTATAATAGCAGTCCGCCGTTATAATAGCAATCCGCCGTTATAATAGCAATCCGCCGTTATAATAGCAATCCGCCGTTATAATAGCAATCCGCCGTTATAATAGCGATCCGCCGTTATAATAGCGATCCGCCGTTATAATAGCGATCCGCCGTTATAATAGCGATCCGCCGTTATAATAGCGATCCGCCGTTATAATAGCAATCCGCCGTTATAATAGCAATCCGCCGTTATAATAGCGATCCGCCGTTATAATAGCGATCCGCCGTTATAATAGCAATCCGCCGTTATAATAGCAATCCGCCGTTATAATAGCAATCCGCCGTTATAATAGCAATCCGCCGTTATAATAGCAATCCGCCGTTATAATAGCGATCCGCCGTTATAATAGCGATCCGCCGTTATAATAGCGATCCGCCGTTATAATAGCAATCCGCCGTTATAATAGCGGTCCGCTGTTATAATAGCAATCCGCCGTTATAATAGCAATCCGCCGTTATAATAGCGATCCGCCGTTATAATAGCAATCCGCCGTTATAATAGCAATCCGCCGTTATAATAGCGATCCGCCATTATAATAGCAATCCGCCGTTATAATAGCAATCCGCCGTTATAATAGCGATCCGCCGTTATAATAGCAATCCGCCGTTATAATAGCGATCCACCGTTATAATAGCGATCCGCCGTTATAATAGCAATCCGCCGTTATAATAGCAATCCGCCGTTATAATAGCGATCCGCCGTTATAATAGCAATCCGCCGTTATAATAGCAATCCGCCGTTATAATAGCGATCCGCCGTTATAATAGCAATCCGCCGTTATAATAGCAATCCGCCGTTATAATAGCAATCCGCCGTTATAATAGCGATCCGCCGTTATAATAGCAATCCGCCGTTATAATAGCGATCCGCCGTTATAATAGCGATCCGCCGTTATAATAGCAATCCGCCGTTATAATAGCGATCCGCCGTTATAATAGCAATCCGCCGTTATAATAGCAATCCGCCGTTATAATAGCGATCCGCCGTTATAATAGCAATCCGCCGTTATAATAGCAATCCGCCGTTATAATAGCGATCCGCCGTTATAATAGCAATCCGCCGTTATAATAGCAATCCGCCGTTATAATAGCGATCCGCCGTTATAATAGCAATCCGCCGTTATAATAGCAATCCGCCGTTATAATAGCAATCCGCCGTTATAATAGCGATCCGCCGTTATAATAGCGATCCGCCGTTATAATAGCGATCCGCCGTTATAATAGCAATCCGCCGTTATAATAGCAATCCGCCGTTATAATAGCAATCCGCCGTTATAATAGCAATCCGCCGTTATAATAGCAATCCGCCGTTATAATAGCGATCCGCCGTTATAATAGCGATCCGCCGTTATAATAGCAATCCGCCGTTATAATAGCGATCCGCCGTTATAATAGCAATCCGCCGTTATAATAGCGATCCGCCGTTATAATAGCAATCCGCCGTTATAATAGCGATCCGCCGTTATAATAGCGATCCGCCGTTATAATAGCAATCCGCCGTGGAACAAGCGCGCCGGCTCTTAAAGGGAATGTGAGAGGACGCTCTGATTGGTTTATTTCACGTTACGCCCAAACCACACCTATGAATAATGAAGCGACTTCAGACCAACACATTTTAGATTTGCGTCGGGCGCAAGAGTCGTTTATCCCGCCGGTATAATAGCGACAGCGCCGGGATCCGCCCACAGAGTTACTTGCGTTTCGCGCTTTGACACTTGCGTTTCAGAACGATAAATAGGGCCCTAAATGTGAAAAAGCTCTTTAAAGCATTATAGACAACAGTATGACTGTTGTAAAGCTGCTATAAATGATGTGTATTTATAAAAAATAGCACCATACAAATACAATTATATATGTCATGAGGGTCTAAGGATGATGTGTGCCAAGTTTCATATGAACTGAAAACTTTATCGTTCTGGTGATGATGAAATATGAAGACCCTTATGTTTCAATGTCCACAAGGCCCTGAACTGAAGTGTGCCAGACCTGCAGATGATTTATATACAAACACCATCACACTCACTTCAACATTATTATGTTAAATAACACTTTTAATACTAGGTGCATATATTCCCATTTATATACGGTCTATCTCCAGCTGTCCTCCAAAAACGTTCTTTCGATCTGCAGAACACTGAAGAAAATGCAACTTATAATATAAATGTGTAGCAGTGTATGTTTATGGTCAGTGCAAGTCCACTGCAGTCTCTGGTCAGCGTCCATGTTTCTGAGGAATATTATATTGTCCCATCACTCCAGTGGGTCGCCCATTGCTTTTTGTGCAAAATTAAAGTCTTGTCCAGAAATGGCGTCTCTTGCCGCAGGATCTTCACCGCCTGATACTGGGGCACTTGATCTTCATGCCGAACCCTATGGAAGAAACCACACTGCAAGAGAAGAAGAGGTCGAATGAGACACAGATTTATATACAGCACAAATAAAATCCCCATGAAACACACCAAATGTGAGTCAAAAATTATATTTGGCTCATAACTTTTAGGGTTAGAACTGTATGATCTATGTTCAAAGTTCCATAGTAATAATTCATAATCCTCCATTGGCATTGGCTCTCATTTATCAATCTTGCGTCGAAACGGGTGTATATGTTGGCGTAAGATTATGCTTACACTCCTCTCACCGCCTGATTTATGAAGCTGTGCGTACCTTTGAAATTCAGGTGTACGCAATACCTGCCCTTGATAAACGCCGCGGCTGAAAACGATCGTCATTAGATTAACACGCCCCTTTATATTCACGTCTCCGCCTCCCCCACGCCCTCGTTTTACGCCATGGACACACGGAAGATGGCAAAGAGGAGAAACTTCTCCGGTGGAAATCCAGTTTAAATCGCTGGTTGGTTGAGCAAATGACCAATCACAATGCATTATTTTACAGCACGTGTTTTGAAACATGTAATGGGGAGTACAATAGTGATGATGATGTGAATAATTGCATGACAATTTGTAATATTCTTCTTATTAGTATTATGATTTTGATTATTAATGACGCTTATTGTTATTTAGAAGAAGAATGTCTTTGTTGTTATTATTATTTGTATTATTATTATTATTATTTAAAAGAAGAAGAATGTTATTTTAATTATATTGTCAGTCTGAATTATTTTTTGGTCATTGAAAGCCTTCATTCCTGAACCCAGTCCGTGCGCACCTGCCGGGCTTAACTCACAAAAATAAACACTGAAGTTTATAATTTCTATGTTGTTGTTATTTTACAGTGGGTCATAATATATCATATCTTTAGTTTGTCAGTGCGTTTTGTGGTGTTAGGAATTGTTTTTCTGCGCATTTCAGCACTAACTCAAAACGTGCGTACATGTACACCACCTCCTGAGCTGGCGTAGGATTTGAGCGTGCCGTACGCCAACGTCCATATTGATAAATCGAAAGTCACCGTGGTTTTGGGTGTACGCCAGGTGTACGCTGGAAATTTGGTGTACTTTTCATAAATGAGGGGCCAATGTGAGGACATTTATTCACACCATGCTCGTTTCAGCTGAAGATGCGTTAGCTTTATCAACCTGTGTTTTCTTTACTGTGTAATCTTTAAAGGGGAACTGTCGCCAAAATTTAACCTAGGCTCCTTTTGTTAATCTACCCGAGTCAAACATTCGTGTAAAAGCATAAGTAGGATGGAAACGCCACTTTTAAGATTGACCGTATTTCCGTTTTAGCTCAAAATGCCTTTTGAATGGGAGTGCATGGGGCACGTATATGATAGCATCAAAATCAATATTTTTTAAAACACTGTGCGGCTCGACACAACATGAAACTGTGCTGGAAGTGTCACCAGCGGCTCTACACATGAACTCCAGCATTGAATACATTGTTTGTGTACACAGAGTTTTACTAAAAAGAAAGGTTTTGTACGACTTCCGGTGGCTGGAATTCTGTCAGTCAAAAGTAGTCGATCTCCGAATGCAACGTAACATGAGGAGAGTAAAGATGGAAAGCTCCTAAAGCTTGTTTCCATATAAATGATAAGTGTCTAAGTTATCATGCTTTTCACTGGAATTATACAAGTTCATGACATTTCCTCACATGGAGTCAGTTCATTACGTTGCATTCGGAGATCGACTACTTTTGACTGACAATATTATAGCCAGTTGGTTTATAACAAACCAACCCGTTTGAAAATCGGTAGACAATTTAGCAAGTTATGGTTATTTAAAAAGTACATGCACCATTAAAACAATGTTACGAGTGGGCGAGTCCCCTGTGGCAAGATGGCCGCCGTGTGCGGACGTCGGCCTCCATTGGCCAGCAGCGCGGACGAGACATCTAGCCCTTATTATATGATATCTATGGCAGCTACGGTGAGTAATTCAAAACCTTTCTTTTTAGCAAACTTTTACTTTTAGGGCGTAGTATAAGTAGGCGAATTGGGATGCAGCCCTAGTCTCTTGTGTCATATTCTTATTGGTTTATTATTGTGTTCAGGTGTGTCTTGTTAAGTCATTAGTCTTGTATATTTAAGCCCTCATGTTCAAGTCATGCTTAGTCGAGTCTTTGTTCATTTTTGTACACATTTATGTTATTGTTACATGTTACATGCTATGTCTTGTGTGTTTTGGGTTCACTCCCTGTGACCTAGTTCCCCCAGGTCTGTCTAATTAGCAGTGTCATTCGCCTGTGCCCTGTTAATCACTCATCTCATCTCATAGTATATACAGGTCCTTCTCAAAAAATTTGCGTATTGTGATAAAGTTAATTATTTTCTGTAATGTACTGATAAACATTAGATTTTCATATATTTTAGATTCATTACACACAACTGAAGTAGTTCAAGCCTTTTATTGTTTTAATATTGATTGTAGGGACGCAAATGGTTTCTTTTCTTTTCTGATGCGTGCTTAGCCTTCCATTAAATAAATCCATTGTCCATTCTTTGGAATTACATTTGGATATGCCAAATCCATTTATTGTCCATGGGCATTGCAAATAACATATAAACAAAAGAATAAATACTGCAAACTTTTGCCTATTACTAATAAACAAAAATAGAACAAACTGTTGAGCATGAGCACAGTTTGCAGATTACAATACTCAACCCAGCACGGTCAAAAAGTTTGTTTGACCTTCCATCTGCGCACCTGAAACTCATAATTACCTGGCTTAAGTATACTCAAAATACTCATACGCCCTCTAGTGTCTCAAAAAATATATTTCAACAATGGCTCCAACATACCGGCCCCAAATTGTTAATGACGTAGGGCATAAACAATTCAAAATCATATATTTACATAAGGAGCCATCAAACAATCCATTAAACCTCAATACATTTAAAATAATAATTACTCCTTTTTTTATGTACACCATGCATTCAAACTCCCCTTTTTTCTACATTTCCAATAAAAGACAAAGTTTTGTTACTGGTCTTACTATTGTGTTTGTTTTGGTTTGAACTCGTACAGATCTGACCAAACCCTTTTTATCTGGGAAAGTCTCTAGTACTCTTCCAAGAGTCCAAGAATTGCGTGGAGCTGTATAATCTGCAATGAGTACAATATCACCCGGCATAAGATTACGTCTCTCTTTGGTCCATTTTTGCCTTTCCTGTAACAAAGGCAAGTACTCTTTTATCCATCTTTTCCAAAAAAGATCTGAAAGGTATTGTACTTGTTTCCATCTTCTTCTTACATATTGATCTGATTTCTCAAAAAGG
Organism: Phoxinus dragarum; assembly: GCA_033366665.1. Lineage (NCBI taxonomy): Eukaryota > Metazoa > Chordata > Actinopteri > Cypriniformes > Leuciscidae > Phoxinus > Phoxinus dragarum. Next base: position 29,046 of record JARPMJ010008321.1, read on the forward strand.
ACCAGGAGGATAGGTTGGTTTTCTCTTCATTGTAAGCAGATGATTCGGGGTAAGTGCTTCCAGATCATTTGGATCTTCGGACACCTTGGTGATTGGTCGGTCATTGAGAATTGCCTCAGCTTCACACAGAACAGTGTGTAATCCTTCATCATCCAGCGTTTGTTGATTCAAAACAGAGGACAACACCCTTCTTACCATTCTGATGATGCGCTCCCATGCACCACCATGATGTGAAGCTGCAGGTGGATTAAAACTCCACTTAATTCCTTTGTGTGCTAAAACCTTTGTGATTTTATTTTGATTCAACTCTGCCAGTGCTCTTTTCAATTCCTTTTCTGAGCTAGTAAAATTTGTTCCATTGTCAGACCTCATATGACATACTTGTCCTCTTCTGCATATGAATCGTCGCAAAGCATTTATGCAAGAATCGGTATCCAATGAGTATGCCACCTCCAAATGAACTGCTCTACTGGCCATGCATGTAAAAATTACGCCATAGCGTTTTACACAAGTTCGACCTCTTTTTACATCAATTGGGCCAAAGTAATCTACTCCTACATTAGAAAATGGAGGTAGATCTGCAGTTATTCTTTCTTCGGGTAAGTCGGACATTTTTTGCTCACCTAGCTTGCCTTTGTGTCGTTTGCAGAAAGTACAGCTTGAAATAATTTTTCTAGCTGTTGCATTGGCTTGAGTAATCCAGTATTTTTCTCTTAATAAAGACAGCATGTGGTTTCTTCCACTATGGCCACTCTGTTCATGAATGTGCCTAAGAATCAGTTTGGAAATATGCTGATCTTTGGATAAAATAACTGGATGTTTCATTTCTTCGGGCATAGCAGCTTTGCATAACCTGCCACCGATTCTCAGCAATCCATCTTCTAGAATGGGACTCAACTTGTGAATGGCACTGTTTTTTCTGATTTCAGATCTTCCAGATTTCAGTGATGAAATTTCTATCCTGAATCTTTCCGATTGACAGAACTGAATAACAGCCTTTTCTGCCTCTGAAAGGTCTTCTGGAGACAAGCACATTCCTCCAAATGAAGCTTTGGTTTGTTGCAACTTCTGTTCCAACACATTGGAGTCATTTGAAGTTGTCATCAATTGTTTTCTTCTGCAACTTACTTCAAGTAGAACTTTCTTTACTTTCAGCATCCATGCAACTGCGGGTCTTGAGTCTTTTCCAATCCGAAAAGTAATTGATCAGCCTATGGGTTGCATTATTGGTGTCTTCAACATTAACAACATTTGTTGAGAGCGCTTTCTTTAGTTCTGGATCATCATCAACAATGTTTGACTCAATGTTGTCATTTGACCATTTTGAAACTGGTTCTCTTAGAAACTTTGGTCCATTTAACCATCTCTTGTTGGTTGTGAGCTGATGTACAGTCATTCCCCTGGACGCATCATCTGCAGGGTTTTGGGATGTATGAATATACCTCCACTGTGTCACATCTGAAGCTTCTCTGATGGCAGTAATCCTATTTGCCACGAAGGTACGGAATCTCTTGTTTTCGTTCCTTATATACTTTAGGACAGATGTGCTATCGGTCCAAAAACAAAAATCTTCTAGTTGAAGCTGAAGTTGTTCTTTGAGCATTTTGTCAATGCGAATTGCTAGGACTGCAGCAGTAAGCTCCAAACGAGGAATGGTAACTACTTTTAAGGGTGCCACCCTGGCTTTACCAAGCAGAAAGGAAACATGAACAACATTGTTACAATTCTGTAGCCTCAAGTAGGTCACAGTGCCATATCCACTTCCACTGGCATCTGAAAAATGGTGTAGTTGGGCACTAACCGGCTGTCCAAAATCACATGGTTTCAAACATCTGTCAACATTGAAAGTGCTTAACTGATCTAAGTCAGCAATCCAATTAACCCACCTTTGTTCAAGGAACTTTAGGAATCTCATCATCCCAGTTATAGTTTGTTCTGCACAACTCCTGGAGGATGAGTTTGACTGGAAGTGTCAGTGGTGCAAGATATCCTAAAGGATCATACACTGAACTGATCACTGACAATATTCCACGTCTAGTTGGCATTCTTTCTTTGCAAACAGTTCTGAAATTGAAGGGTGTCAGTCTGTACGCACCATTGAAGTCCTAAGGCTCTTTCCACTGGTAGTTGGTCTCGATCCAAGTTGAGCTCAGTTATATTTTTGGATCTATCTTTTTCTGAAATGGAATGTAAGACCTTACGGCTGTTACTGACCCATTGTGTTAGATGGAAGCCTCCCTTTTGGCATAGAGAGGTCAGGTCTTTGACCATCTTGATTGCTTCATACTCCGTAGATAAACTTCTTAAGCAATCATCCATGTAGAAGTTGTTGTACACAGTGCCAATTACCTCTTCATTAAAGCAGTGTTGATTGTCTTTTGCAGTTCTCCTCAGCGCGAAACATGCACAACTCGGGGATGACACCGCTCCAAAAATATGAACAGTCATTCGGAAGACAGCAACATCCTGTGTAACATCTCCACCTGGCCACCACAGGAAGCGAAGAAAGTCTTTGCCTTCCTCTGCCACTTTGACCTGGTAAAACATTGCTTTAATGTCAGTCATGAAAGCAATAAGTTCCTGTCTGAACCTCAGAAGAACTCCAATTAAAGAGCTTGTGAGGTTTGGGCCTTGTAGAAGTTGTTCGTTTAAAGATGTGCCTTGGTATTTTGCTCCACAGTCAAATACCACACGTAACTTGCCTTTACGAGGGTGGTACACACCATGATGTGGAATGTACCAAACCTTACCGTCACATCGATCCAATTGATGCTCTGGTACTTTCTCAGCATAGCCTTGGATAAACATATCATTGACGAAGTCTGTATATTCTTGTTGAAACTTTACATTCTTTTCAAACTTTCTTTTTATCCCCACAAGTCGCTGTTTGGCAATGTTGAGATTGTTGGACATAACAACCTCTTTGTTTTTGAAAGGCAGTTTCAAACTATAATGTCCATCCTTGAAGCTCACAGATTTCTCCATAATTTCCATGAACTTTGCCTCCTCTCTGGACATTTCTTCTTTATCCTCTGACACTTTTTCATTGAAATCATGCTGGTATTGCTTTTCCAGTAGCAACTCCAAGGTTTCAACAGAGATCCTATTTACTCTAGCAGTATGTTGTTCATTTTGATATCTGCCTAGAGAACCATTGACGACCCACCCCAATAGGGTTCGTATGGCATAGGGACCATCTCCCTGACTATTCACTACTTCCCATGGTTCAAGTAATTTGGAGGCGTTGGTACCTATCAACAACTCTACTTCAGCCTGAATGTGCGGAATGTGAATATCATCAAGATATGGCCATTTAGTTAGTTCTTCCTGCTTGACCATGTTAGTTTGGTTTACAGGCATTTCTTTCTGTGTGTATACTTCTGGTAATTCATAAAAAATATTACCATCAAGACTTGAAATCTCCAAGTTGTTTACCACATAGCTAGAGACTGTTGTTTTGGGACTCATGGTAAGTAAACAAATTTTTGTCTTTCGTCCATTCAGGTGCAACTTCTTCATCAAACTTTCTGAACAAAAGGTAGAGGTACTGCCTGTGTCCAGAAATGCATAGGTCTGAACAATTTTGTTACCCTTTGCAGACTTTACTTGGACTGGAAGGATAGGTAAGATACCACTGCTACTCCCGGCCCCAATATGACCACAGGTCTGGGCAGATACAAGCTGATAGTTGATAGTTGGTTCTACATACTGCTCATGGTTTGTGTTGACAGCTTTATCAACCTTGAACTCCTTGAAATGAATGTGAAGAACACTGGGATGTTTCTGGTTGCACACCTTGCAAGTTAAGCGCCTTTTACACTCTTTGCTCATGTGTCCAACATACAAGCAACCAAAACAGATAGCCTTTTCCTTTATAAAGTTGACCTTTTCCCTATGTGTTTCTTCTTCTCAAACTCTTTACATTGCTCCAAAGAATGACCTTGTGAACAAAATAAACAAGTGGTGGAGTTACTCTTGAATTGCCTGATTGGCTGTTCAGCATTTACCCTTTGGATTCCACCAACACTGGGTTTGTTAACATTGGTAACATTGGTAGCAAAACTATCCCCTTTCCACTTTGGCTTTGACTGGGATTGCGGCTTCCATTTGTAAACATCCTTTGGGTTTACCAGTTGTTCTCATCTCTACATGTTGAATGGACCCAAATATTGGGTCTGAAATGATTTTAATTTGGTATTCAATGAAGTTGACAACATCATTAAAGTTGGCTCTTCTTTTCTGTCTTTCCATGATATCCCACGCAGCTGTTTCTCCATTTTTCTCTGAGTTTAAAAGGAAGCTTTAGAATTACTGCTCTCATATTTGTTGGCATGTCCAGCTCTTGCATGTACTGTAGATCTGCCATAGCATTGCAACACCCACGTAAAAAGAGTGTATAATCTTGAAGAGCTGTGATATCTTCATACCTGATCATGGGCCATCCCAGCACCTTCTCCATATATGCAGCAGAAACAAAATAATCCTCTCCAAACTGTTGTTTCAGCATAGTTTTAGCTGTATCATAACCTCTTTCAGGTGCCATATTCATACAGCTTCGAACAATTTCTCTTGGGCGTCCTCTTGTGTATCTTTCAAGGAAATACAAGCAATCACCCTTATTATTTGTTTTTTCCTCCACACAATGTTTAAAAGCTTTAGTGAACAAACTGAATTGCAATGGATCCCCTTCAAACACTGGAATCTCACGTGGTGGTAAATGTTGAGACTTTTGCTGCTGTATTAACAACTCCGTTATTTCTTGATGTTTTTGAAGCATATTCGGTGTGAAATCAGACCTTCTATCATCTACTAAAGTAGCTATTCTTGGTCTTGTAGATGCAGGTTGCTGTAAACCAGATGTTGTTTGTGAGGTAGCACCTATGCTGCTTTGCAAAATAGTCCTTGGCTGTCTCTCAACTTCTGGATGAAGAGATGCAGTTGCTCGTCTTGCTTTGCTGACATAGGATTCCATCCCATCCGATGCGATGCTGTTTGTTTGTTGTTCATAAGTCCTGAGCACAGATATCTTTGCATTGGATGCAGCGATTTTCCCATCAATATCTGTTAGTTCTTTTCACTTCTGTAACACTTCCAACTGTTGCTCAATATCATGCTTAGCTTTTAAAGACTCTGCTTGAGCGACAAGAGCGGCCTTTTCTGCTTCAAGCTGAATGCGTGCATAATGCACAGACGCATTAGATTTGCTGGAGCGTGCACTGTGGCGACTACTTTTGTGGCTTGAAGTACGACCACTAACCCGTGTTTCAACATTCGAAACGCTATCATTGGGTTCAATTTCGCTGGCAGCATGATCACATTCCTCCTGTTGCTTTTCCAACCATTTATATATCGCAGTGCTGAACTCCACAACCCCTATCATTTTTGCTTTGTACCATGTTTCATGCCGGTCCTTCTCTTCATCAGGCAATAAAACGATCAAAGACTCGTGTGCTTCTTTTGCTTCTTTGCATTGCGTTTCAAACTTTTCAAACATACCTTTGACCTCATTTTCATAGTCTCTATTACCCATTAACTCTTGTATTGTCTTTTTCAGTTGGGATGCTTTGTCAAATTTTGACTTTCTTTGTTTCTGTAAAATATCGAGCTTTGCCATTAACCCTTTTGCAGTAAGCTTAATCTCTCGTTTTTTTACAGACAATTCAACATTTTCATCCTCTGCCTTCTGAGTCTGAGCCTGAGCCCCATTTTGCTCGATTTCAGAACCACGAAACTCATTTTCATCCGCCATTTATAAACCTTACTCACTGCATATTTTACATCAAAAACATCAACTTAAAGACTGTAAACATGGGCAAACACAACCATTTCACAAACAGTTCAGTTCCTCATTTCACAAACACCTTTTTTTTTTTTTTTTTACCACCAATGCGCATTGGATTTGTCTTTGTTTGTTTGTGTGCACACTGTTTTGTATATGGCCATTCAACTCAAGTTCAAGTGAAAGCGCTTTCATACCTCAGTTCCATATACGCTGAAGGCTGAAGACTTGGTGTTCGTGTGCGCTGTATTTTCTTTGTTTTGCACGTGCGGGTTTGTAGTCCTTCGAAATCCGCGGCGATCAATCCCAAGCAATAATCCACAAAGAAATGAATCAAACGAAACTGTCATGAATGAACATCATCCGACTTCAGATCAGCTGACTTTTCCTGTAGTCGTCCAATTCGATCTGCTCCAGTAGATGTCGATAAGGCTCATCCAGTCTCCTTCGGTCAAACTTTTTGACTTAACATGTAGGGACGCAAATGGTTTCTTTTCTTTTCTGACGCGTGCTTAGCCTTCCATTAAATAAATCCATTGTCCATTCTTTGGAATTACATTTGGATATGCCAAATCCATTTATTGTCCATGGGCATTGCAAATAACATATAAACAAAAGAATAAATACTGCAAACTTTTGCCTATTACTAATAAACAAAAATAGAACAAACTGTTGAGCATGAGCACAGTTTGCAGATTAA
>JARPMJ010008322.1:0-35520 GCA_033366665.1 Phoxinus dragarum
TAATTAGCATTTTCTTTTTCATATTATCTATTGTCATTCATTTTAGTTGTATTGACTACTTCGATAGCCATTTACATAAGGTCTCATTGATAACATTAATTAATGAATTACCTAACATGAACAAAAAAACAAGTAATATGTGTTTCACAGAATGTATTAATCTGTTACTTTAGTTAAAGGGGTCATGACATGAGAAATCAAATTTGCCTTGATCTTTTGGTATATAAGAGGTCTTTGTACCATTAAACGTCCTGCAAGTTTCATAAGCTAAGACGTCCTCCCCATTATAAACCGAATCATTATTTAATCAAGCTCTAAATACAGCTCGTTCTGGATCCATGGTAAGAAGTGACGTCACGGTACGAAGTGACGTACCAGCGTTTGCATATAGACCCGCCTCCAGCACAAGACAGCTACGCTTAAAGCGCAAGACAACTACGCTCACTTCGTATCGTTGTCGCGCCCCGCGCGCCGCGCGCCTCACAAGTGTTCAGTCGACGGACAGCCCTATGCGGACAGCGAGTCGGTCTGTGTACAGGGAGATTACGACGCCGCAGATGTGCTGTTCCTGGCTGTGGACAAACTACATCTTTGAATACGCTGCGAAAGATCCAGACGTCAGGGAAAAATGGATGCACTTTATTTTTTGCAGACGTCCCAGTCACGGCAGTGTTAGTTTAAGCGTTTGTTCTTTACATTTGAAGGATGACTGTTTTGAGCTTTGCCAGAAAACTGTTGCTCAAAGATAAGTCCGTGCCGTCTATTCTGGCTCAACAACGACGACGCAAACTGTAAGTAATATATTTAAAACTTTAAACTACTTTTTAAATACGCTGAAGATCCAGTCGTCAAGGAAAAATGGATGCACTTTATTTTTTGCGGACGTCCCAGTCACGGCAGTGTTAATGTAAGTGTTTGCTCTATACATTTGAAGGATGACTGTTGTGAGGAAAAAATCCCAATATGATGCTTGGCTTTGCCAGAAAACTGTTGCTCAAAAATAAGTCCGTGCCGACTATTCTGGGCTCAATAACGACGACGCAAACTTACTTTTTACCATGGCTAATATAAACACATTTGTATAAGAGAATCTTGAAAATATGTCGCCTTTCTAGTAGGCCTACATGTGATAGAAAATTTAAAATGTTGCCTTTATCAATGCTGCATCTTCAAAGATGGCCTGTCTGTGCATGCATTTTTGTCCGTGGTACACCCTATCATTTCATTGGAATTAGTTAAATAATGTTAAACTGTTAGCAAATGAAGCTATAGGATAATTATGCAACAATAATCCGTTTTCAAGTGTCTCGGGTTAATTTTTTTTAATTAATTCAAAATAGTTTCACTTTCCATGTGGACACGGGCTGATCCAGTCTTCGTGTTGTGGTGATGGTTCATTTTCCTCTGATTCCGGCTCAAACATAATAAGGTTTTATCATTGCAAGAGCCATCGCTTCGCATGCATCAGCCGCTACTAAACAGTTGCGCTGAATCCGCAAATGTTCTGGCTGGGGGCGTTAATAATTGATGCATAGGCACTGACGTTAGCCAATCATAACAGTGGGCGTTAACACTGAACTCTTAAAGGGGAAACACCCCCAAACAGACTGTTTGAATCAGAGGATGAGAAACAGGGTGGGAAAAGGTCATAAATCACTACATTTTAAAAGTTTTTTGTAAAAAAAAACTATAGTAATACTATAATTGCACCTAAGGGAACATAATAATAAAATAAAAAAACCATGTCATGACCCCTTTAATAAAATACTACTGATCATTGTTGTTCGAGTTAGTTCACAGTGCATTGTGTTGCAGATAACTTTATTTAAAAAATGTATTCAATGTTTGAAATTAAGGGTATTCACACCAGGATAGTCTGCTAGTTCACTTGCTTTGGTCCGGACCAAATACAATGGTGATTTTCTTTGTTTGGTGTGGTTCGCTTTCACACTGCCCTTTTTGCAAGTGAACCAAAATTTGTTAACAAAACCACATGTGTGCTAAGACATTCTCACGCAGGGAAAAGCAGAAAGTGCAAAAACGGGCAATTTATAGAGATCTTTCATAGTGCCATTTTAATCTTTTACTGATTTGCTGTTATCAGCTACTAACGCAATATGAAAAAACTTATGAGCATCATATGATACAATATCATCTATACGATGTTGTAAATAGGATTTTAAGAAGACGAAGATGTGCTGCAAGACGGTTCTGGCGGAGAAAGCATTTTACTGAAAAAGTTTTGACATTATGAAAAACAAGTGAACAGTCAGTAATAAAATAAGAACAAATACACAAATTACAAGCAGAGATGAATAGGCTATGAAATATCAAAGTTGCAAAGTCGAATTCCGGTACAGAAATGAATGATTAAGCCTAAATGTAAAATAACAATATTTTCACTGTAGAAATTAAATATATAGTTTAATCTTTGTTAAAGCTGTATTTTGTTGTTTTCTTAACATTAATGACACGTGATAAGAGCAGGAATATTGGGTTTCTGCTCGGAACGAGAAAAATGACAACCGAGGGAATGCTAGCAGAGAATTTAAGACGAGTCAGTCTTAAGGAAACGCAAAAGAGGAATCAATTCGGTGTTCGTAGTGCTATAACGCGCCTCTCTCGCTCTCTGCGTGCGTGCGCTTAGGGTGTGCGGCTGTGGTCACAGATAATGCGCGAGTCCAGATTTTCGCCAACTACTGCGTTTAAAATTGTTTGAATGTGTAAATTGGCAAGACAAAACACATCCAAATGATAAACGTTCAGTCTATGATGTTTGTTTGGTCCGCACCCGAGTGCGATTTCTGTATTCACACCTGCCCAAAAGATCCGCACCAAGGGGAGAAACGAACTTGAGATCGATTCAATTGAACCAAACAAGGCAGGTGTGAATACACCCTAACTTTAAAGTACTGTTCATTGTTAGTTCAATAATGTAGTTAACTAATGTTAACAATTGAACAAAGTGTTACCTATATTTCTATATAGCTTAACATTTTTATTTTTAGTAATTCAAGTACTTAATCAAAAATGTGAAATTTTGCCTTGCCAATTACATTTTTTTTTTAATCTAAATACTTTACCCCCCAGTTACACAACAAGGCTTAAGTCTAGTCCCAGACTAAAAAGCACGTTTGAACTGTTTTAACGGAAAGTAACTTGCACTGACATCTCTTAAAATATGTCAGTGTCATTGGTTTGTTTCAAGATGCACATCAGTAATGTTTTTTTCCTAAGGCACGTTTATAAAAGCTATAATATCCTAACTGACCTAAGGCCTAATCCTGTCTGTGAATTAATCCTGCCAGGGCATTATTATTTTAGCTTTATTTCAATTACTTAAAACAATTTGTAATGCTTTAGTGTACACTTTACAATAAGATCCATTATGCCCGGTTCAGACAACACGTTATCAGCCTGATTTTGGCACGATCTGTTTGCTGTAGGGCAGGTGTGCCCAATCCCGCTCCTGCCGATCGACTGTCCTGCACAGTTCATCTCCAATCCTAATCAAACACACCTGCCTTCAAATGATCCTGAAGATCTTAATTGGTTGCTTCAGGTGTGTTTGATTAGGGTTGGAGATGAACTGAGCAGGACAGTCGATAGGGCAGGAGCAGGATTGGGCATTCGTGGTGATTCATAAATGACAATGGGCATCGGGAAACAAGAATCGATCGTTTTATCTCATATAGAGTGTCATAGTGGATGACAACCAATGTGACGTCTGTGACGTTCACAAAAGAAAGACCAGCATGTTTATTTTTTTTCTTCGGTCCTTCAAGTTCTGTCACATCTGTGACATTGGCCAAAAGGAGCACATAAGCTCTTCTGTACACAGTTTTCAAACATGCGAAAGAAAGAGACGATGGTATGGTGCTGCTAGAAGATACTTTGCAATTTTGGAAAGCGCTTAACTGAAGGAGGCGCTTCAGGAGCCCAGCAAGTACTGGAATTAGCATTAAGCTAGCATAAAACCATTGTTTGTTTACGCTCTTCTTTTCGGAAGTCAGTCGCTAGTTCCGCCTTCTCGATGACATCACGATGTTAAAGACGGCAAGCAATGATTGGTCGGGAAGCAACGTGTAGTCTGACATGTTTCTAGTCCACGACACCAAGCGTTTAGGAGTCAAAAACGCATAATCTGACACAGCGACTATCGTAACAGACAAAAACATTGTGTAGTCTGAACCCGGCATTAGTAAACGCAAGTTAATGCATTAACTAACAATGATCAAAAGATTTCTTACAGTATTTATTAAACTTGATTAAGGTTAGTAATAAAAAAAGACAACTATTTATTGTTAGTTAATTTTATCTCAGTTATATTAATATTAACAGATACAATTTTTGATTTTAATAATGTATTAATAAATGTTAACAAATGAAACTTTATTGTAAAGTGTTACCATTATAGTTAACAATAACAACATGACTGCGATGCTCTGTTCGTTTCAGAGTTTGAGTTTGTTTGAACCGTTCACCTAGTCTGGCTATCACCAGACCAAGCTTTTAAGATTTAACATTAGTCGGGGGAGTCTACTCTGTATTTTCTACTTCACAAGAGGCGTGATAAAAGGCCATGGTATGTAGGATTGATCAGTGGTTTGCAGAAGCAGCAATGGCATTGAGCGATTTTTTCAGGTTGTGCAACAACAACAAAAAACATGAAAGTGAGATATATTTACACCCACTCGAGCGATTTGTTTGCTAAACTAAAGAACCTATTGAGCAACGTCGAGAGGTAAAACGGAATTGGATTAATGGTAGTGCGAGACACGGATATATCAGATATTGTGCGCTTCTCTATCGTCATTGGGTTAAACCCGCCAATAGCGCACCAGGTGGATAAGCCAGTTTGTGATTGGTTCCCGCAAATTTGGAAAGGAAGCAGGAGAAATAAATGTACAGGTTTCCAAGCCTGATCTGCAGGGCGAAATCAAATCGCCGGCAGATCAGGCCGAGTTTACCCAGTCTACCGTTCACCTATAAGCAAACAAATCTTTCCTGAACGGAGAAGCTCCAGTTCTCACCTTGCGTCCGCAGCAGTAACCCAGACCCTGCATGACAGGGTCAATCTCCTGCTCGAACACCTCGGCCAGCTTCGAGCAGTACTTGTACACTCGAGATGTTTTGCGGTTGTAGAGCCAGGCGTTGTTGAACATCAGCCAGATGTCGTCCACATACTGCCAGGGTTCCTGGTACTGCCCCGGTGTCCAGCTTCCTCTTGATGGTGGAAAGGTCGATTGGGTTCTTTACAATGTCAAAGTAGTCCTGAAGAAACAAGATCAAATACATGGTGATTATCTAATACTTTTTAGATCTTTTTTGAAGAGATTACATCAGCCAAATAACAGGTGTATGGGATTTACCGGGATGCCCAGTAGATTTGGGTCCACCGGCTGGCGGAAGGGCAAAGGACTCCGGGTCTTGACGATACAGTGCTTCTAAGGTAGCATCAACGCCTGTCTGAGCTCCTCTGGTTTGAAAACTGTAACAAATCATCATGATCGAATCAAATTCAGATATTGATGAATGTAGTTACAATGTTTTTTTTTCCTGATGGAATTTTTTTTTACTTTTCTTGCGTGACTTGGGCGGATTGACTGGATGGTGTGTTGTTGGTGCTGGACACGTCCTCCTCTTTTGGTTCCGGTCTTTGTCTCTGGTTTCTTCTCCTCCGCATCCATCGGTTCCTGTTTGGGTTCTACAGTCTCTGGCTGCTCCTTTACTTGTAGAGGTTTGACATCTTCATCCTAATGAACAACATGCATTACATTACTAAAGACGGTTTCATTAGACAAGGAAAGATCGTGGAACTAGAGAACTGAAGAGCGTCAAGAGATTTTTTTTTAATAGGCGTCTCTGATTTTAACTTTTCTAACAAAATTGTATTTGTGTTAGCAAGATGAAGTTTAAACTTTCAACAGATAAATGTAATAATACAAAGTCATTTAACATTGAGAGACAGTGAATATCTAAAAAAGGATGAAAAATCTTGCCACGACCTACGGTACCATTCACAATTTGGGGTCAGTAATATTTCTCAGTATTATGAAAGAAATCTATTTATCTCACCAAGGCTGCATTTATATGATCAAAAATACAGTAATAAAAAGTAACATTGTGAAATATTATTGCAATTTAAAATAACCGTTTCTATTGTAATATATTTTTAAATTATTTATTCTTGTGATCTTAAAGCTGAATTTCAGCATCATTACTCTCAGTGTCACATGATCCTTCAGAAATCATTCTGATATGATGATTTGCTGCTCAAGAAACATTTCTTCTTTATAGGAATTATTATTGATATTATACATTTCTAATTATCATCAATACTGTGTATCTCAATACTGCGATACTCAATATCATACTGAAAAATACTGAAATACTGTTTTGCTATATATATAAGGTTAAAAAGAAAAGCTTTTATTTGAAATGGAAATATTTACTGTCACTTTGGTCAATTTAATGCACCCTGGCTGAATAAAAGTACCAATATATATATTTTTTTTACAAAAACCTTACCAAACCCAAAACTTTTGAACGGTAATGTAATAAGAAATAAAGTCAGAACTGTGAAACCAATTTTTAATTTTAATTTCAGTAATATCACACCTCCATCTTGATATCAGGCTGCTTTTTCCCAGATTCAAACCCCTGCTCGTCGTCTTGAGGCTCAATTTTGGGCTCAACAGCAGGGTAGTCAGGCAAAGCTTGCTGGGAGTGGGTCTCAGCCACAGACGCAGGCGTGGGAACTCTATTATCAACGCTAGCGGCCATTTGAGAGAGCTAATGGACAGACAAACGAGGAATGACATGAGTTAAGGGTGAAATCGCATACAACTGCAAACGAGGCTGTGTTTTCGATCCTCACCGGAGTGCTGGGCTGCTGGGCTTGCACAGAGGTGGGCTGCTGCATCTGCAGGGGGGGCTCAGGCTGGGACTGCAGGGGCGTGTGCGGCTGGGACGGGGCAGGGGAGGAGCCCAGGACTGAGGGAGGGCGGGGCAAGCCGCTGGGGATGTGGGTGGGCGTGACGTGGCCTCCAGCGGAGGCCGGCGTGGAAGGCTGGGTCTGGAGTGGCTGTAGGCTAGCAGCTGCTGATGGGGTGGAGGGTGGAGGAGGGGTGGAGCACAGGGCGGACGGGGGCCGAGAGAGCCCACAGCATTCAGGGTCAGGTTAGCGTTCTGTTGCTGCTGCAGAGGAGAGACGGAGGGCATAGCGACTCAGATGACATAGCAAATCAAACTACATTGGCCGCCATTTACAATAGACTGCGACAGCAGGTTCCGGAAGTAAAGTCCATTCATTTCCTCCATAAGGACATTCATTTTTAACCATCACTTATAAAGTATTTTAACCTTTTTGTCCAATTTTTTAATACTTTTGGTTCAAATAAACATATTTATTGTTGTGATTCAGCTCTTAGCTGGTTCGCTTGGTTCATGGCTATAACAGATTTTTTTTTTAATCACTGTGGAAAAATGAATGTGAAAAAAACTTCCGTAACCAACAAAAAGTGGGTGGGCACTATTTCACTCATCATATGACAGGAAGTGTTTGTGGTGGTGAAATGTCTCACCTGAATGCCTAAGTAACACCACAAACAACGAAACCCCAATGGAGAATGGACATTTCTGACTCCTCACCTGTGGGACAGACTGTCCTGACTGCTGCTGGGCAAGGTTTACATTCACATTCATGCCCCCGGCTGATGATGGGAAGGGCGTCTGGTTCATGAACTGGTTCTGGTTGGCGGCTGGCCCACCATATTGTTAGCATGGCCTGCCATCATGGGTGGTGCTTGCTGCATCCTGGAGGGAGACATACCCATCTGCAAAAACATTAAGAGAAGTTAGAATTGGGCCACAGAAGTATATTACTGCCATTCGTTCTTTATTAGTGAAACAGGATTGTTTTAAATTCCTAGTGAACAGAATGCAAATCTAAGATGGCAGACCACTCGAGAACAAAGTTGTCTAGAAATAAACTGAAAAATATGAATGTATAAATAAAAAGATATTATTATATCCAATATTTATGCATTATACATTTTATACTCAGTGTGCAATAGCGACCAGGCCTTGGTTCCAGAAGTATTTATCCCCATAAACATTTCTAAATATTTACAAGTCATGAACCGAACCAACCAGCTACGAGGTGAATGCAACATTACAAACATTGGTTTGAGGCAAAAAAGTATTTATTTACAAAATGTACAAGACTATTTTGAGAGTGTAGGACACTCAATTACATCATTCGCAGTGGGATATGGGACTGGATGGACACTAGAGTATTCTTTTGGCGCAGTTTGCATTAGCAACATTAGGTTAACACCAGGAAATAGTGTTAACCAAGATTTATATATGTTGAAATAGTACAGAATAGTATATTCCACTGATTAATTGAAGTTAATGTTAGAAAATGAATGTGATTTTATCTTCCAGCAACTAAATGTTGCACTCTAATGAGAGTATAAAGCTGTTAGCTTAGCGACACGTTCAATGCAAATGTTATTGGAATCATTGTGAGTTGTGTCTTGTTGCTTATGTAGAGCATTCCAAATCAGCCGTTTTTTGAGGTAACACCTGGGTAGACAGCCCAGGCAGCTCACTAGTTTCAACACACTGTAGAGTAATGCCAAAGTCCCTTTAAGACAAGTCAGTTAACTCGGAGGCCATCTTTGAAATGCCTCTCGGGTCTCTTTTGAATGAGGAAACATCAAATTCTTCAAAACTGTTCGCAAAGCTTATAAATAAATTTCATATTTGAAATCACCAATGAAACAACTGTCTGATAAAATTTGTTTCTAAACGCTCCTAATCATGACAGACAATAAAATTTTTCACGCTGGATCAAGCTATCGGGCATGCGCAGTGGAAGTGCGCGTCTGACTGTTTCCATAGGAACCGGCGCTTCTAACAGCAGCTGCAGTGACGCGATGACTTTACCAATCAGCAATTGGCTGTTATTTAGAAGGCGGGATTTATTCTGCCATTTGAGTGTTGCACTTTCCCCCATTTAAAACAATACGAGTGACGCGTTTTGTGCTATTCTATAGATCTATAGACCTTATGTAGCTCCGCTCCTTTTCAGCGCTGCGCTCGTTGTCTTTTGTCTTACGGTCTGTATTTTCACAGCGATCTTGTGCATTTATGAATGAACGGCACGTTTTAAAATCTTCCCAGTCTACTGACATTTGTTAAGAACATCTGCTTTAAACACACAATCGTCATGATAACTTTCATTAACTTTACATTAAGTAAATCCACTTCAAAAGCGAATTACTCCTGGACAGCAATGCCATAGAGATATACAGAACGACCGCAAAAAGGGAAGTTCAAAGACAATATTCTAAATATGGCGGCGCCCTTGTTTCTCTGGTGCATAAGGTCTATAGTCTTTGGTAATGCTCACCGCTGAAACGTTACCCATGCCCATCTGAGGGGGGTGGGTCATAGGAGATGCTGCGCGAGGAGCTCCACCGGCGACTGGGACATCTGCACGTTCTGCATGGTCACGGGTTGAACTGGCCCATTCCTGCAGAGCATGATGTGAAAAACACATTAAAAAGTTGATAAAAGGGGGATTTAAGCTTTTGAGTAATTCCTGCGCTACCAGTATGACTGCTTTTTTCTTCCCAACATGAAATGGCATTCACAAACTGTTTATTCCTGTAATATAACATATTTCAGAGTCAAAATCTTCTTAAATCTATCATTATTTGCTATTATTGACATAACTTTATTACATTCAGGTTGACTGCCAATATGTCCAAAATTTCAGAAAGTCTGCCGCTTCAGAGATGTAGCAAGTTATTACATATTGATAAATATGTAAAAAAAGGCACAAAAAGACCCGAGACCGTGTGCTAAGATTGTAATAAGAGCAATTTTGATACATACACAATTCAAAACAAAGCAAAAAGGAATCGGGTAGCACGACTATAGAATAATTGATTAATTAAATATAATAATCCGAAATGTTTCTTGAGCAGCAAATCAATCATATTAGAATGATTTCTGATGGATCATGTGACACTGAAGACTGGAGTAATGATGCTGAAAATTCAGCTTTGATCACAGAAATAAATAACATTTGACCAAAAAATATTCAGTTATTTTAAATTGTAAAAATATTTCACAACATTACATTTTTACTGTATTTTTGACATTTTGGTGAGCTAAAGAGTCTGCTTCCAAAAACAACAAAAAACTTGGCAACTTTTCAATGGTAGTGTATACATGTATACAAAAAGATAAACTATACCTTGAGGGACCTGCATCCGGGACATCAACTGATTTGGCACATTGGACATAGGGACAGGTCCATCTGAGGAAATAAGGATTTTTTTTGAGCAGCTGAACACATCAAGAAAGCAGCCAGGGAACATTTAACATCCAGAAGATCAGAGCATTAAAAAAAAAGCAAAGCCACTAACTTGGTGGCCGGATGGCTTGTGCAGGACCCATAGCGTTGAGCTGGGGAAGGCTAGGCTGCTGAGGACCCTGAGCGCCCATTTGTGGCTTTGACAGCCTGGACTTTCTCTTCTCCTCCAGCTCCTTCTGGATCTTATAGATCTTCTCAGCCAGAAAGTGGTAATACTCGTCCTGATCACAAGATTTAAAATATATTAATACATGGACGACCTGGTGCCTTCTTACAGTCACACACACCATATTGAAGGAAAGTTCAAATGTCACACGATAGTTCAGGTACTTTACCCTGCTGTTGGCTGACTCATACATGTCCCCTTCAACCTTACGCGCATAAGCGACCAAGTTGTCCATGCGTCGGTCCTTCAGTGCTGCAGGGTCAGGCGTCGGGAATATGGCTTGAACTCTGTAGGGGTGTTAAAAGAATACAGTGTTAAGAGAACTGCCCTTGGCAAAACATGATTGTGATAGGGTTTGAAAGTGACACCCGCCAAATGCGAGTGAAAATCCACTGTGGCGTGTAACGCAATTCAACACATGAGCCAATTCGGCAGGTTATGATTCAGAAATTATGTTCGATCGCTTTGCATGCCATTGCTATCAGAGAGCCCTTCCCCTAAACGGAGCCTCAAAACAACGCATAAAGAGGGTCGCACAATGAGAGACAAATGTATTCAATTCGAACGCGTTGTTTTCTATGACCGTACGCAGACGCACAACAGCGGCGCCCAACTACTCCGGCTGTTCAAAATCATGCGAACCAAACCATAGTTTTCCATTAGAATACAACGATAAGGACAAATATATGTGTGACTTCACCCTAGGTGCATTTTTTCAGAAACGGGTTTGTTTTTGTGGCTTGAATAAATATGCTTCATATAGATAAATAATATTGATCGCACTTTCTCTTTCCGTTTGCGCTAGGGGTGTAACGATACATGATTCGCGATATAGAGTTAGTTTTATCCAAGGCTCAGCTCAACTGTATTGATAAGCTATAATTCACCCAAAAATTTTAAGTCTGTCATCATATACTCACACTGGTGTCAACCTATAGGATTTTTATTCAACTGCCAAACACAAATGAAGATATTTTTATGAAACCCGAGTGATTTCTGTTCCTCCATTTAAAGTCCATTCCTCTAAAATTGAAAAGATCAAACAAAAAACAAAGGCATCGTAAAAAATAATCATTTGAGCGGTCTAATCCAAATCCAAGTCGTCTGAAGAGACACGGTGGCTTTATGTGATGAACAGATTTACAACGCCGAGCAAGAGTTTTAGATGGTTTATTCTTATATTATAGTGCATTAATAGCAGGAGAGGCAGGACATAGCGAGCACGGCTTGTCATATCCAACGAACGCCTGTATTGAAAGCATGAATGAGGAAAAATGTTTTTTTTTTTTTTTTTTTTCATTGACATTACTACATTAAACTACAATGTATAATGTTGAATATAATGTATAATAATGCAATGGGGTTAATATTGCAATATTTGTGGGTCCTGATAATAATATTACAACAATAATATTAGTTTAATAATAATTTACAAAGAAAAAAACGATTTTGGCTTAAAATATCACGATAAGCATAAGTGAGTTCACTATCGCAATTTGTACCGAATCGTGACGAGTGTATCGTCACACCCCTAGTTTGCGCTGTTTTTTTTTTTTTTTAAATACCTTAATTCAAACTCATTGACGCCACTTTGCTCATACTTGAAGTGAACTTTTGCCTGTATTGTGATTAGATTCTACTGTTTCGGACTGCTGCCTTGAACTTGAGAACGCGAGTACAGAATGACGTGACCGGTGTGCGATAAGCCTGCCTTTGAGATGTCCGCAGCGCGGCGCTTCCCGTCTGCTGTGCGACTGGTAAACGCTCCGCCAGAGCCCTAGGAGACAATTAAGAGGCCACTTTTTATAGAGGCCTGTTCTCATAAATGCCGCATGTCCAAGACTTTTGGGCAAAAAAAGCGCCCTAGCGTCTTTATTGCTACGTGCAGGTAAACTCATGCCAATCATCAGAGAAGTCACAGAGAATTTTGTTTTATTTCCATTTATTTTATTGAATGATATCTGCAAACAGTGATTGACTGTCGTGAAGCTGAAAGCAAAACAATGATTTAGAATCGGATTTAATAATAAATATATTTAAATCTAAGCTGGTTTATATCTGATATTTTTGTTGTGGCTATTAGAAGTTCTGAATGGCTGGCAAATTAAGAAGCCAATTGGCTGGTGAGGTGAAAATGTGAAATATGATTTCTCCAACTCACAGCTTGTGCACTAGGTGATTCTCAAGTCCTGAGTGACGTGCTCGTGCCAGGGCTTCTTCATGCCGGGCATTGACAGCGGTGCAGCTGTGGGCAGGTTCCCACCGCCGCCCATGTTAGACCCGTCTGACATCATCTGACTGTGAGAGCAGGATTACAACATAGTTTTCAGAACCTCACTTCCCAAAAACTTCATAACTCAAGATTTTTCTACATAACAGGGTGCATCATTGACAAACATCTGCGAAATCTGACAAAGAACCTTACATATGCATTTTAAACCAATATCCGTCCCTTTTATAGTCTCAGATTTCCTTGAAGTTTCAGACATTACAACCCATTATAGCCGCAGAAACGGCTGTAAAAGTCATTCCACATCGACACCGTTTGCTCTCCTACATCGCTGTACTCTACAGATGAACATTTCCGGCTCTGCAGTGTGTGCGGGAGGTTAAAGGCGAGGGATGAAAGGTGAAAAGACTCACTTGCTGTTGAGGGATGAGGGGAGAGAGGAATCAGTGTGAAGGTTCGTCTGATCGGCCATACCGTTACCGCCGAGTTCATCTGGTTAGTGCCTGAAGATGTTGTGGGAAACCAGACAGGGGTTACACACGAATACACCACATGATGAGCAGCATGAAGTTTCAAAGCATACTGACACCAGATGCAACAAAATGTATCGGCTAATAGACCAAGATGCACTTTATATGCCAGTTTTTGGGCTTTCCATTTTATTTTGTCCCATCATTAATAAGATATTTGATTAACTACATTTAGCAAAACTAATAATGCAATAAAAATGATGTTGCACTTGTGAGCATCTTTGAAAGTGTTTGATAAATTGCATTCAGAAATTCTAATTATGCAAAATAAAGATCTGATTGCACTTGTGTGCATGTTTAGTAAATGGCTCAACGCATTTAAAATGAAGCAAGATGAAGTTACAGAATGACAGCAACTTTCAAGGTTAATAATGAACATGGAACATTGAATCGTTCACAATATTCCGCTTTTCCTCAAATACCACACACTCAATCACGCGTACCATTCAGATTTCCTCAGAGGTTGATACCTAAAGCAGTCATGGAGCGCATCTGCTGCTGCTGCGTCTGCTGCTGTCCTGCGACCTGCGTCTGCGCAGCCGGCTGGTTCCCGTA
This sequence comes from Phoxinus dragarum, assembly GCA_033366665.1. NCBI lineage: Eukaryota > Metazoa > Chordata > Actinopteri > Cypriniformes > Leuciscidae > Phoxinus > Phoxinus dragarum. The sequence continues at coordinate 13,875 of JARPMJ010008322.1, forward strand.
ACGGGAGCCCGAGTGCTGCGTACGCCCTCTGCATGGAGCTGGGGTCTATGTGTGTGCCGCTGCTGATGGCGGGCGCAGCGGGTTGACTCGTGCCACGGGGCCCAGCGGAGCCTGCATGCCAGTGTTAGGGGAGCTCAGCATTGCTGCAAACACCACAGAAACACATTTGTTAGATTAAAATATTTCCATTAAACCTTTATAATGGTAATAAAATTGCATACTTTTTTCATATCATGCAAGTTGCTGCTTCAGATTAGGCCTAACAACCCTTAACCTTGGTAAAATCACTGTATATCTACAAACAATATTAGGTAACACTTTACAATAAAGTTCATTAGTTGACATTAGTCCATGTATTAACTAATGTGAACTAAAAATGAGCAAAACATTTGTTACAGTATTTATTTAGTGTTAGTTAATAAAATACAGCTGTTCATTGTTTGTTCATGTTAGTTCACAGTGCATTAACTAATGTCAACAAACACAAATATTGATTTTAATAACATTAGTCATTTTTTAACTAATAATAACTAAGATTAATAAATGCTGAAGTATTGTTCATTCTTAGTTCATGTTAACCTAAGATTAATTGTAAACCTTATTGTAAAGTGTTACCCAACATAAAAAGTGTTCTTCATAAATAACTAATTTGTAAATGACTGTGGATAAACATGCCTGCTAAATGCAAATGAAACATTTAAAACAAACAAAATGAATACATAAACATATTTGCAATTTTGCAGTACTTCCACTTGAACTGGAAGCACGAGTGACTGAAGTGGAATAGCCATTTTGGAAACACAGAGCAGCGGCACAGAGCAGAACTGCAGGAGAGACTGGAGAGAACGTGCTTCTGTTGCCACTACAGGGGGATTTAAACGATTTGTCCAATCGAAAGCGGGAGCTCTCTGTGTCCCGCCCCCCAATGAAAAACGAAGGGTGGAGCCCTCCCCCGCGGTGTCAGATTACAGCCCCGCTGCCTGCCGGAATCTGCTGCTGGTCTAATGCTTTCACATCCAGAGCGCAGCCGAGATGCACGCATGACCTACAGGTGGCAGCACTCATATAAACGCACCGGGTCTCTCAAAGCATGAGATGGAGAACAACACAGTAAGTACAGTGACAAACCTGTGTTCACACATTAAACTAATTATTTTGCTTTTTCAAAATGGCCAACTTTGTGCACAATGGCCAATGTACATAAAACTGACCCAAAGTAAACGTACCCAAGTAAATAACCATAACAGTTAAACCACATGACAGTGCAGGTGGGACGTTTATGCAATGTCGTAACATATAGCGCCATGAAGTATATCTCTGAAAATATGGTCAAAATCCCCCTTGGAAAATAAACTCAAAGAGATGCAGAGAATGTATCAGTGCAGGTAGAGTATTTTTAAATGTGAATAAGACGTACGCTGCTGGTTTCTCTTGTCGCTGGCATTCTTCAGGGGCAGACAGACGGGGCAGTCGTGCCGGGTGCAGTTCTTCCAGTGCGAGATGATCTGTCTAGAGGAGGCGCAGTGAGCCACTGTGGAAATGGACAAAACAACAGAACAACTTTGTTATGCTGCAAAGAAATTACACTACTGAGCAATCACATACTTAAAAGGAAAGAAAAAAAAGGAAAGAAAGAATAATGACTAGAAGAAAATATGAATAATTCATGTTTGAAAGGTGTTGCTATGTGGTTATTAGGGTGCTCTTGGCGATTGCACTACTAGGTGGTTGATTGCTGCATACCTGAAACCACAGACTGGTAAAAAATGTCACTGGTGGGTGAAAGGGGGAATTTTTCTTGTTTACATTTAAAGTTTCAGAAAATTCTGTTATTCGAATATATATTGACATTAGGGATATGATGGTGAGGAAAATTTCCCACCGGTTAATCGACGCGTGACAACACCAGTAACACCAGTGGACACTAGGAGTGTTGAAATTAATCATTGCATTGTAATAGACCATAATCAATTTTAGCCTACTGACGTTTCTGATGTCATACACGCTACTCGTGCTAGCGTAAAATGGCGGAGGGAGGCGAAACACAAAAGAGAGTAATACAAAATGCACGCACTACTTTATAAGCACGCACTACGAGTCAAGTGCAAGTGTGTACGCGCGTGCGTTATTGTAAATGAAGTACACTCGACCGTTTCATGCACTTTTAGTATTTACTAGTGTTTGTCCTAAATGGTCCTGTCGTCTGCTGTGTTCAGACTTAAGTTGTGTTTGATTGCTACATTCAGGAAGTGTACTTTCTTGGAGCAGATCAAATAAAAAAGGGAGTTCATATTGACCGCCAAAACAGCCCTGACCCGTCAAGGCATGGACTCCACTAGACCCCTGAAGGTGTGCCGTGGTCTCTGGCACCAAGGTGTTAGCAGCAGATCAGCACATCCACAGATGCTCGATTGGATTGAGATCTGGGGAATTTGGAGGCCAAGTCAACACCTCAAACTCGTTGTTGTGTTACTCAAACCATTCCTGAAAGAGGCGACAGCCACCAGGGAGTACCGCTTCCATGAAAGGGTGCACATGGTCTGCAAAAAAGCTTAGGTAGGTGGTACCTGGTACGTGTCAAAGTAACATCCACATGGATGGCAGGACCCAAGCTTTCCCAGCAGAACATTGCCCAAAGCATCACACTTCCTCCGCCGGCTTGCCTTCTTCCATAGTGCATCCTGGTGCCATGTGTTCCCCAGGTAAGCGACGCACACGCACCCTGCCATCCACGTGACGTAAAAGAAAACGTGATTCATCAGACCAGGCCGCCTTCTTCCATTGCTCCGTGGTCCAGTTCTGATGCTCAAGTTGGCACTTTCTGCGGTGGACAGGGGTCAGCATGGGCACCCTGACTGGTCTGCGGCTATGCAGCCCCATACACAACAAACTGCGATGCACATGTATTCTGACAGCTTTCTATCAGAACCAGCATTAACTTCTTGAGCAATTTGAGCTACAGTAGCTCGTCTGTTGGATCGCTCCCCACGGGCATCAATGAGCCTTGACCCTGTCGCCGGTTCACCACTGTTCTTTCCTTGGACCAATTTTGATAAAATCCGACCACTGCAGACTGGGAACACCCCACAAGAGCTGCAGTTTAGGAGATGCTCTGACCCAGTCGTCTAGCCATCACAATTTGGTCCTTGTCAAACTCGCTCAAATCCTTACGCTTGCCAATTTTTCCTGCTTCTAACACATCAACCTTGATGACAAAATGTTCACTTGCTGCCTGATATATCCCACCCACTAACAGGTTGCGTGATGAAGAGATAATCAGTGTTATTCGCTTCCCCTGTCAGTGGTCATAATGCTATGCCTGATTGGTGTACTTTTAGTTAAGTTTTAAACAAATTGTCTGGAGCTTCTGTCCAAGGCAACATTTTCCAGTGTAGACAGCGAGATTGATCAAAATGGAAGCAATGCAGTTTTGCCAAACTCATTATTTAAACTTTTCCATCCCAGTTTGTGCTGTGGAAATGTGCAGAATGGGTCCAGATTGGACACACAAACAAAAAGCTTATTATATTAAGGTCCCTAGATATGTTTCAGATCCCTCTAACAATAGTCATGCTTGTCTTAGCAAGCACCACTAATAAATGAGACACATATTACATTCTTGATGATCAAGGTTTGTTTGCATGCATTTAGTTTTTTACACCATGAGAAAACGCTCTGGCCAAATTATATCATGTCAAGGAGTAAAAGGGGCATCAATGTTCCAGACTCCATCATACTTAGACAGTGAGGCCACAAGAGTCAAGAGTGAGTTCTCATGTTTACATGAAGCCCGAGTGGCCAGCCAGACAGTTCAGCAACACAAAGATGTACAGTCATCACTAAAATATGGTTGTGGATGAAGACACATGTGGTTGGATGAATACCCAAGCACTTTCAGATCGACTCAGAAATGACATAGACCAAGAGTTCTATCAAATTCAGAGCTTGGGTCAATTGCTGGAGTCCAGTTATATATTAACATAACTGGTGTCATCCTGTCTCTCACCTTGGCAAGATTTTCCCGCCTGGCAGTGGGTCATGTGGTTGAGGACGTTCTTCATGGTGCGGCAGTGGGGCAGGGCACAGGTGCGCACCTCTCCGTTGGCCTGGTCTCGCCGCTGGCACTTGTGGGCGTGAAGCAGCAGGACCAGCTGCTGCTGGATCAGTTTGCGCTTCTCTGGGTCTGCCGTGGGGCCTGTCGACACCCCCTGTCCCGGGACCATGCCCACCGAGGACACCTGCTGCTGCAGCTGGAGGAAAGAGTTTAGATTAGATAGAAGCTCCATTTCTGTTAAAATGTAAAGAACAAATCGTTCTAAACATTATCAGTTGGTTTGAACGATAAAGCCACGAAAGGCCATGAATTTATGATTACATTCACTGAGGTGTTAAGCATCTATTTTACTAAAGATAAAAGCACCGATACAACTTAACAATACAGAAGTAGTATTTTAATATTTGTTATTTGTAAATTGTCTGGGGGAAAAAACAATAATAAATAAGAAGTTTACTTTTATGTAGATCTTTTAAAGGTAGCTTTACAAGGGAAAAAATAATACAATATACACTACTTTGAATACATTTATAAATGTCACTTATTTTTGTGACGTTTAAGCTGAATTTTCAGCATCATTACTCCAGTCTTCTGTGCCACATGATCCTTCAGAAATAAATATAATATGATGATTTGCTCAAGAAGCATTTCTTATTATCATCAATGTTAAAAACAGCAATGTTCTTAGGCTATCTTATATCAATGTTCTTATATGCGTGTTCTGTAAAGCATTTTGGTCTGTCTAAGTGGCTGTTTAAATGTGCTTGAAATTATTTGAAATAGAAATCTATTGTAACATTAAAATCAAAATACTTTGTTAACCTAATTACATTATGCTGGAGCAGTCTAGGTCAGTTTTCTGATCTGAATGTTCAAGCACAACAATTTTAGACTTAATTCAGCAGTTTATTTACTTTTTATGTCATATTCTGCTGCATGTAAACATGCATTTCAATTAGCTCTCCAAAAGAACAATTAGCTGCTGAATAGATGCGTGACGCAGAGACAAGAGACCTGAAGTGTTGTGGACTGAACCAGAGCCCGCTCTGGGGGGTTACTCACTAGATTTGGCACGCTGGAAGCACCCTTCAGGGTGGGCTGGAGGCTGTTGGGGAGAGCTGCCTTGTTCTGGATCTGAGCGTTTAATCCAGCGCTGGACATCTGCTGGACCGAACCCTGTGCATACTGCTGCCCGAATGGGCCATTGGGGGTTGCAAGACCCATCTATGGAGAGAGAAAAAAGAAGAGCTTTAGCATCAACAAACCTCACTAGTTCTCATGCATTTCACCCAGAAAGGGAGCAAATGTGGCCCAAAACAGCTTTCACAGTAGCAATTCAGTTTAAATTCATAGAGAGCATTCTGCAGGCACAAGGTTCAGCTCTCTGCCAGTGTAGCGTAGACGCTGCCGAGCCAAAGGTTCATGGGTCAAAGAGAGTACTAAAAGATACTGTCATCAGCTGCTCAGTGACATCCGTCTGCTCACATACGAGAAGTGGATACAGTTTTCCCTTTCAGTGAAGCAGAGCTTGAGAACAAGAAAGCACCGGCTCTTTATAAAAACAGCAAATTATAGATTCACTGATGACGCAATATATAGAATTACACTATCGTTCAAAAGTTTGGGGTCAGAAAAATAAATAAAATAAAAATACTGTAATATTGTGAAATTTTCTATTGTCATTTTAAAACGTAATCTATTCCTAATCTATATTTTAAAACGTAATCTAAAAGAAACATTTCTTATTATTATCAATGTTGAAAACAGTTGTGCTGCTTCATATTTTTGTGGAAACCATGATTGTATGACATTTAAAGCGATCATGTCACTTCAGAAAATTTGGACTAATCCGGCTGATTCATATGGACTAGTTTTATGATCTCTTCATGCACTTTATGAAGCATTAAAGTGATAGTTGCGTAGCTGTCAATGGAGAGACAAAAATCACTCAGATTTCATCAAAAATATCTTAATTTGTGTGCCGAAGATGAACGAAAGCCTTACAGTTTTGGAATGACAAGAGGGCGAGTAAATAATGAAAGAATTGAAATTTTAGCAGGGCTCTAGACTCATTCTTCACACTGGTCGCACCGGTGCGATTGACACACACTTAGTTGGTCTCACCAGCACATGATTTGGTCACACCTTTTTTGCCACAACACGGGATTAATCAATGCATGCTGATGAATAGTTGTCTTAAGCTATATTCGGACGGGATTAGTTTAACATGGAGAGGTGGGGTAAAGTAATTATTACCAGAGCTTCTCAGAGATTTTTAGTCCTGTCCGAATGTGCCATCTCAGTAATCATTATGGACTAGGGATGTTAACGATTAATCGACGGCCGATTAATTGTCGATAATACATTTAATCCATAGTCTATATCTATCTATATCTGATTTGTCTTATATTGGATGCCTCCCTTGAATTAACGCTGTAGTGCGCGTGATCAGCTTCAGCGCGCGCGGCTCAAACGGCACTGCACGACTAATAATGACTATTGGCAGGACTGTCATATTATATAACATTATAAAGAAAACAATATTGTAATAAAACATTGTGCATTATTTGAGTTTAGTTTCTATGTCGCGTTGCTCCAGGAAGAGCGAGGTCCACAACATGAGTAATTCTGAATGAATGGCACGTAAAAGTTCAAGTTCACTTGTGCATTCGCGACATTTTGTGCAGAAATAATTTGTAATATTATGTTTATTTTGAATATATCTGATTAATCTCATATAGGATGCGTTTCTTTGAGTTAAATAACGCGCTAGCAAACTAAGTGCTCCAGTTTAACGGTAGCCTATTCATTCAGCGCGCGCAGCTCAAACAGAAATGCACGACTAATAATAACGATGAATAATTTGGGACTGACATATTACATAACATGAGAATACTATTATATTAAATCGTTGTGAATGCATTGGGTTTAGTTGCCGTCTTCAGTGCGGTGTTCAGGGAGAGCACGTCCACAGTCACACACTCTGAACGCATCTGAGGCGGCGCTGGTGACGAGGCGTATTAGTAGTAGTCATTATATTTGATTATTAAGTAATTCATTTAATGATAAATCACATCGAAACATTTTACAATCCTACTAGCCCTTTATTTAGATTAAAAACCACTCATTCATTTGGTGAGGAACATCGCGTTTTGAGCAGGATTTGCAGACCCTGTCATGCTGTTGGCCATGCCGCTGCAGCAGACGCATATCACAGTATTAAAGTCCCACTCCGATCATATTTTAAAGCTATTTTTAAACATTCCCAGTGGTCTTTAAATTATGATTATGCCATTTTTAGCCAAAATCTCAAAACCTGTGCTGTTTTCTGGGACTTTGCTTCAGCAGAGCGGCAGTAGCTCATTAGCAATTCGCCTCTGGGTTGTGGGCGGAGCCGTTGGCACGGAGAAGCATTCCAGTATTATACACACGTTAATTATTATTATCCGAAGTTAATCAAAGTTATCACCGATCATTATTTCACTCCGAGACGTCGCGGTAAAAAACAGCTCGACTTCGCCTCGATATTTCATCCCTCCCACAGTGATCATTCAGGACATATTTAGTATCAGTGGATTGCTCGGAATTTCGGGATTATTATGATGCTAATGTCACCGCTATATCTGAAAAACTGACTGACTCTCTCACGAGTGATGGGCTTGACACACGAGGGGACAAACGACTGCGACAGGCGAAACTCATCGCCACCCGGCGTGTGCAAGTCTTACTAACCTGAACGAGCGCGGAATTTCACATGCACGAATGTCGCCTGTTGCTTGGCTGGAGGAGGCTGGCTGCCCTCTCTCTTTATGTAATGATGTAATACTGACGGGATTAGTCTGATGTTCTCCAAACTTTAGTTTTGACGATTGATAGACGGTGAAAAGTGACTTATTTGTTACAGTATGTGTTCCAATTTGAGTATGAGCTCGTGGCCCCGCCCAGTGGAGTTACTACGTCATAACTCCAGTCTATTTTAAACGGCATTTTAGCGTCTGCTACTGATTCACAGACATTTGAATGTAGAAATACTCAGAAATACAACTTTAAGCTTATTTTTCTCAAGATATGTCCTCTAACATCAGAAAAATGCCACAAGAATATGTTAACACCTAGAAAAACATGATTTTCATCGGAGTGGGTCTTTAAGGCTAACGATTAATCGATCGTTAATTTAAACGACAATCGATCATGGGAATTTGTGAAAATTGACATCCCTAGAATGGACAATGTCAGTAAAGATTACGGCAACTTTTACCTTCTGTAAAAAGGTCTAAAAAATTACCTCAGTTACTACTAATCCAGTGCGGATACCTCCATTTTGGCCGGATCAATTATCGATCAGACGAGGCCGATCCAAATCCGATATTGTGCGTATTACTATTCTGTCATTGTTGAGCCCCACAAAAAGGCACAAATACGTTATAAAGCACTATAAAGTTTTCATGCACTATATTATAAGTGTTCAGAACCCATTCTATAGTCTAATATGAGGTAGAAATTAATATTTAAGTCGTTAAATTCAAGTTCACGTAAACCCACCGCTGCGGCTGTCAGTCATTCTCCATTCAGCATCAAACAGCGCGTCGCGTTCGGTTACGACAGTCAACAACAGCATGAAACTCTCAACAAGATGATTCAATGTTAATATTATTATACTTGATCTGTAGATAAAGGTCTATGGTTTCGCATAAAATTACTTTATCTTGCTGGACTGTATTGCTGTAATCGTTAGCCTACTGCCTACTTTCTACCGGTTGTCTCTCACAACACCGGAGTAGAGCACTATGATTGATTCACGCGCACAGTAACTGAAATTTAAAACTGTTAAAAGAAAAGAATAAATAAACTATTGCTTAGATAGATACTGTATAATACACTACGCATCAATATGTCTTTCCTTAGTGCTTTGAACTTCAATGTGGACTCGACGCGCTGCGCGCTGACTCATGTTGCTTCAAGCGCATCATTCTGCGCTCGCGATGCGCATAAGCGCTTTGTGCCGCACTGTATTGGAGCCTTTTATATTATAATACTTTTGCGCAATGAAATAGTTAATAGCCTTTCTTGTTCGGTCATACTCCTATCTATCATATGTTGCTGCCTCATTAAACAGCTGTGCTATAATTAAATAAAAAACATCTTGATTTTATAGTAGGCTAATCTATATAGCCTACATTTAAAAAAAAAACTTTTTGATCTTGTTATTCATGAATGTATTTTACAACAATACAAAGAGCAATGTCTAATGTTTTACCAGATTTAGTACTACACTTATTGGCCCTCATTTATGAAAAGTGCGTACACCAAATTTCCAGCGTACACCTGGCGTACACCCAAAACCACGGTGACTTTGCGATTTATCAATATGGACGTTGGCGTACGGCACGCTCAAATCCTACGCCAGCTCAGGAGGTGGTGTACATGTACGCACGTTTTGAGTTAGTGCTGAAATGCGCAGAAAAACAATTCCTAACACCACAAAACGCACTGACAAACTAAAGATATGATATATTATGACCCACTGTAAAAAAAACAACAACATAGAAATTATAAACTTCAGTGTTTATTTGTGTGAGTTAAGCCCGGCAGGTGCGCACGGACTGGGTTCAGTAATGAAAGGCTTTCAATGACCAAAAAATTATTCAGACTGACAAAATAATTAAAATGACATTCTTCTTCTAAATAACAATAAGCGTCATTAATAATCAAAATCATAATACTAATAAGAAGAATATTACAAATTGTCATGCAATTATTCACATCATCATCACTATTGTACACCCCATTACATGTGACATCATGCGAAATTCAACGCTAATAGTTTCAAAACACGTGCTGTAAAATAATGCATTGTGATAGGTTATTTGCTCAACCAACCAGCGATTTAAACTGGATTTCCACCGGAGAAGTTTCTCCTCTTTGCCGTCTTCCGTGTGTCCATTTATCAAGAGGCAGGTATTGCGTACACCTGAATTTCAAAGGTACGCACAGCTTCATAAATCAGGCGGTGAGAGGAGTGTAAGCATAATCTTACGCCAACATATACGCCCGTTTCGACACAAGATTGATAAATGAGGGTCATTGTCTCGTAATTGTTCCTCACTAAATAATGTTTTTTTTTTACTAAATGCTCAGATTTGATAAAATTATTGTGCACTTGTGATTTTTCTAGAGTAAATTTTAGTGCTGAATTAACCACTAATCTAGTTTATAATAGCATTTTTGTCATAGATTATGATCATATATTTTTCTGATTTGTTGTTTTTCTTTATAATGAAGTTGTCTGTATTAAGTAGGTTGTGTTTAACCCACAAAATAGTGATTATCAGTTCAATACTCAGGGTTATAGAAATTCTACTTAAAAAAAAATGCCCTGGTATCGGATTGGTATTGGTATCGGTCGATACTCAGAATTTTTGGGATCGGATCGGTTTTGAAAAAACTGGTATCGGTGCATCCCTAGTATGGAGGCACTTGAAAAATATTTCAGAAACGTTCTAGGCGATGGGACGTCAAGTCTGTGGCAAAACTAGTGTTTTCTGCATACCATTCAGATCAAAAAGAAGATCGAAAGCACTTGTTAGAGGCATGAAACTTCTTTTAGCCTATTACCAACAGAATCCAATCAGAATTTAGGCCTAATTAATTTAATTAATAAATCGTTCGATCGGACCTAACTGTTATATGTAGGTTATATATAGATTATGTGTTTGCGCATTTAATATCAAGAAGCAACGTGATACGCACATGATGACAAGGGAGGTGACTGCAGTGTGTAAATCGAGTTACCCCTCCCACTTCAGCCCTGTTTAGGGTGAACCATCTCTTAAAGTTAATCCAAAGATACAATGTAAAAGAATTAACATATTTTCAGTGTAATTCCCCAATAGAAATAGAATGAATGGGTTTAAAGTGTCAGAGGGATAACTTTTTTCATTTTTGTGGAGCGATCCAGAATCATGAGGGGAAAAACATGCACAGAAGAATTATTCACAACAAAATCTAATATGTGTATTTAGAAAATAGACGAGGTGAATTTTCTTCTCATGAAAACTTTAACTTGTGCCATTAACCATCATTTAACGCAAAAAAAAAAAGAAAAAGAAAAAAAGAACTGTTCAAGTAAATGAACATCTGCATTAGAACCAGAGTTATTTACACCACTTTTCCCAGCACGGTTTTGCAGCAGAGCGCCAGATCAGAGCTCGTCCAGCGGCGTGTGTAAACCAGCCCTTCCCCCACTGTCACTAATGCAGGCCTGCAGCCATTAGCGCCGCGCGCACACACGCCACTGCTGAACGTGCCACGCTGAGGAACTCCCTCTCCTGAGCAACACACACATCTCTGCTGCCTGCCGCTCTCTTTCAGTCCAACACGCTTCGTGACGCCATTAAAATAGCAAGCCATAAATCCTCTTCCACATTAATCTGGCTTTTCTAACAAGCCGCAACTACAGGCAGCAATTTTATTGGTCATTTTGCTTTTCATTTTTTGCTTTTTACATCAACAAAATTAAAATCTCATTGGGCCAAAGTCTCATTCCAGTTGCTGTCATTTTAAAAATGTACTTTGTTCTGATTGGCTGTCATTTTAAAATTTAATTTCCAGTGAGCGAGAACAGAATTATTTGACACCGACAAACTTAAAACAAAAACAATATGACCAAAATATTACAGATGTATACCAGGAATTTTTTCGATTGCTGTTTTTTTTAATCGATAGAAATAATATACATTTTATAATGAAGTTTCTAAAATATTCTTTATGTATATTGTGTTCCGTCTCTGCTCTCAACTTTAAAACTTGCTGTCTCTATTAAACTCATTTCTTAATTATGAAACTGCATATGAAATGCATGACAAATGTGAGTAAAATACTACAAACTAGGGTTGTGACGGTGAGGATATTTTCCCACAGGTTAATCGTAATACCAGTATCACCGGCGGGGACTTACAAAACACTAATTTGAAAATGAAAGTAAAATGCTCACGTCCGCACTGACATTCATAATGGTGCGGAGCAGAGCAAGTGTTTTCAATTAATTCCTATGGAAGTTGGGCGTCCACTGGTATGAACTGTGGCGCGAACAGGACGATGCCGAGGGCGGTGGGGAGAACGGCGCGAGGCCGGTTGCGTGATTGCTCATGAGCGAACACCTGCGCGACGCACCGCTCTCGTATCTCTCACGAAGGAACGGAAGCATAAAAGGAGGAGCGATGACAGTGCAGGACGAGAGAGGCCAGGCCTGGATTTATGTTGTGTTGTTTATGTTTTATTATGTGACAGCAGTCAACCGTGAGGGGCTGCTGTCTTTTACTTTCGTTTTGTATTTGTTTTATTTTGTTATTAAATTCTTTAAATGTTCGCCGGTTCCCGTCTCCTTCTTCCCATAACATCTGAACTGCGGTACAAACTGAAAATGCTAACTCTGTTCTGCTCGCTCCACGTGAGTGGACACTCAACCTTATGAATGCCTGTGCGGCCGTGTGCATTTTAGTTTTACTTTCAAATTAGCATTTGGCAACACAAACAAAACAACATGAATTATTCTGTATCCTACGGCTGGGCGATAAAACGATAACGATAATTATAGCAATATAATTTTTCTCGATAAAACGATATGAAGAGTTCGATAAAGGTTCGATAATGTTTTTGCGCCAAAAGCGGAACGAAACTCATTTGAACCGCGGCGTCACACGGACCGTTTATCTGCTCAGCTCAAAGTCCAAACGGCAGCGCAGCGCGAGCTCACTAGAGCCGATGCGTTTACTCTGATCGGTCTCGGTCACGGGATCCAGTGAGAAGCGCTTAAATTTAGGGAAGAACACAAATGTCTCAGTGATTTAAACCAGTTTAAAGGCAGATGAAAGCTAATACTACTGTCAAATATGCGTTTCGAGACAAAACATGTAATATTAATATTGCAGCCTGCACTTCAAACTGTGCTGAAGATACGTGCCATCAAAGTCAGGCAACACAAACCTGTTTCAAGACTTTAAACAATAGTCTTGTTCATTAGCAAATTAATTTTCCAATAAAGATATTTATTTTAAGGAAAAATGACATTTATGTTTGAATGTTCTACCTCAGATTTGTGAATGTTCTCCTATAGACAATACGACAATAAAGAGTAGTGTAAAACTAACACTCTGCTTTCTACAACTTTCACTTAGGAGCAAAAATCTTGAAAGAAATAAAAAAACTTGAAAGAAATAAAGATTTGACATTTATCGTGATAATTATCGATATCGACTGATATAAAACAAATGATCGTGATAATTTTTTTTGGCCATATCTCCCAGCCCTACTGTATCCTTTATCACAAACTCTCTCGGCATCAAACTTTTAAAAAGAATAGCGAGGATTCACCACCCTGGGTCACATGACATAAACGATGCTTCCTTGAAGTGACCAACGCATGTACCCTTCTCTAACGAACTTGAAGGAATTCAGGTGTTCACCTTCGTTTGGAACTCCCCCATCACAAAGGCCTTGTCCCAAATGGCCCTGGCGGTCTTCCTACGAGTCCGCACTTTTGCAACGTAATGCCATTTTTAATGTCGGGAAGAAGTCTGCAGCGAAGCTCGATTCAGTGGGCATCAAGGGCGATATATCCACTTTAAAGGTGGGTGCTCATGAGACAAATGGGACATCCTTCAGTCTCTTGGACTTCACGATCACTGGCACACTGTGACCATGTTAAGTCAACAAGACCGAAAGAGCAAATGAAGTGGCCCATTTGGGACAGGACCAAATGACGTTCCCTTCCCAAAGTGCACTTCAAGAGCGCAAAAACACATATGGAATTTGCCCAATAACTGAAGATCGAAGATCAAGAATAATTACGAGGTTATATTTATTATTAAAAATGAAAAATGGATGGATGAATCGTTCACAATAAGATCAATGAAATGCATTTAAAATAAGATAGGGTGAATATTTCATGCTGACTATAATGCAGCCAAGTCACGACATTACTAGTGATGCTCCGATTGATCGGCCGATATTGGCTAAAAATAGCTTGATCGGCGAACCCCAAAAGCGCAGAAAAAAAAACGATCACGCGACGTGTAAATTACTTGCGCAACTTTTTCCCACCTGCATGCATGGCACACGGAGCTTGCCAGTGGCAACATGAGTTCTCCTTCTCCCGTCTGGAAGTTTTTTTTAAAGTGTCCGACAAAAATTTGTCATTTGCAATGTATGTCGTGCTGAAATCCCTCGAGGTGGAAGCCACCAACGGCATTTTAACACCACTAACATGATTAGGCATCCTCGAACGGATTTTCATCCGAGGTCTTAAACTTCATTAAGTCAGGTCTAAAAAAGGTTTTACCCTTGTTCATTTCCAGAAACGCTGGCCGCAGAAAGTCATTACAAAGTAGCAAAAAAGTAGTCGTAGCCTACAAAGCGGAGCTGTAGAGCAGGGGTCTTTTTTGACTCATTCTTTTTTATAAAAAAATTATTTAAAGGCTGAAATATGTGAGGTTTATCTTTTTATAAAACCTTTTTTTGTCAAAACTTTATTTGCACTTGAACATGTTAGTAGATAACATGTTGCAAGACACTCTTTTAAAGGACAAGTTCGGTTTGGCCTGTTTACAGATCGTTTCTAATGAAATAGAACGGTTAAGATTGAAATTTGGACATTTAAATTTTCACAGAGAATTTTCGTTTTCTGTGGAAGCACCACCCCCCCACCTCCACAACGGCTGCATAGGTGCACTGGAACAATCCTTCATAAAACGCATTAAACTTTAGTTTACAAAGACGTGAAACTCTTTTTGTGTGAGCATATCAGTGAACACCCCTGACCACTCTGTGGTGGGGGGGTGCTACCACAGAAACCAAAAATTATTGGGCCAGCAGTAGGCTATGTGTCCAAATTTCAATCTTAAAGGAACACTCTGACTTTTTGGGACTTTAGCCTATTCAACTTATCCCCCAGAGTTAGATCCCCCAGAGTTATCCCCCCGTGCGCGCTATAAGTCTGTTTGACGCACCCACCGCTAGCCTAGCTTAGCACAAAGACTGGATGTAAATGGTTGCAGCTAGCATACTAATCCTGGTCTTAAAATTGACAAAATAACGCAAACATTTTCCTATTTACATGTTGTGATTTGTATAGTCACAACCATTTACATCCAGTCTTTGTGCTAAGCTAGGCTAGCGGTGGGTGCGTCAAACAGACTTATAGCACGCACGGAGATGAAAAAGGTATGTGTGGACTTATCTAACTCTGGGGGATAAGTTGAATAGGCTAAAGTCCCAAAAAGTTGGAGTGTTCCTTTAACCATTTAATCAGAAACGATCTGAAAACAGGGCTTTAAGTGTAAAATACCGAACTTGTCCTTTAAAATCTAGCCATAATTTTTTGAGTTCTTATTTTAATGCTTATGTAAACAAAAAGTGCATATTGATGCTAATTTTATTTGTTATTTACTGGTTAATGCGTCGTGTAGGTCTAAAATTTCAATTGTTATGGTCTTAAAACAGTCTTAAATTTGACTTACAAAAGGTCTTTCATGAATTTCTTTCTGATAAACAACCTACTGGTTTTGAGATGTTTTGCATAAAGTTGTTCCAGAAAGAAATAGTTCTTGCTTCATAGTTAGTTTCATTTCTACAAATGGTACAATCTCTGCTAGATTATAGATAAAAAGATTCCCATTCCCCTGCCATTCTGTGATCAGCAGATCATGATTTTGGTGATCGGTAATCGGCCCCAAAAATGCTGATCGGAGCATCTCTAGACATTACCGATGCTCATGTGTAAATAAATAGCATAAATCACTTCTGCCTACTAACAGCCATTCAAATATATCCACCGCAATATAAACAGAATAGCAAAATCTCACATTTCATCCATCGCACATTATATATACAACTCAGTCCTAGCATTTAGTTATATTTAAATTATTCAAAGTTATTAAACTGTTCTAGATTTATTTAATTAGACTTTTTGATGCTTAACAAAACAGAACCTAGAAAAAACAAAATGAAAAGCCAGAATTTGTGAAAACCATAAAACAGACTTTCTATGAATAGCTTTAGGACACAAGCAAGAGCTTAGTACACTGTACACACATGCTATACTGTACCACTACACTGGACAAGCCCTAACACTCTGATCTCACACACTTCACCTGCACTTGTGACTCTCATAATCTGTGTGCAATGCAAACACACGCCACACAGCCGACAGCACATCTATTCACCTCTGAACAAACAGCAGATATGGAAACCCATGAAACACTCCGGCAGCCTGTGTGAAGTCATTCACAATGTTTCATTTGCCAACTCCATCGATTGACTGATTTCTCAATATGAACCCAACACCCCAACACAAGTGCTTGATGAGCGCTCACTTGTGAGAAAATCACATTGCGAGTAGCAGACTTGTTTCCGATTGGTTTCCTGTAAAACCACAACAGTCAAACACATGCAATACATAGCCACAGCTACCTTTCTGTGCAAAGTTTTCTTTAAAGGTGTGGTTGATTATGATTCATTTTTGATCATTTTTACTTTAGTTAGTGTGTAATGTTGCTGTTTGAGCATAAAAATCATCTGCAAAGTTACAACGCTCAAAGTTCAAAAACAGACAGAGCGCAATAGAATAGGAGCCCAATAATTCTGACTAAAATATACATTTTGCTCAAATATTTTTTGTTGAACAATAAATGTGCCATATGTAGAATTTTAAACCTAAAAAGTATGTGTATTTTTATCATAGCAGTAACTGTAACTAATGTAATGTTTTAATTAGAATGTCATTTGATTTCAAACCATTTTTGCACATAATATAGCCAACTATTTGTAACAAATTGTCTTTAACAATATTTAAAATGTATGAGTTAGGCTAGTAGTTTTTGGTGACATAACCTTATTTATTTAGGTTACATGGCACAAAAACAATTAAAATGTATTATTTTATAAACCTATTTTATTCTATTTATTACTTTTATGTGTTGGGGCCAGTGAAAAATTTGAAAGGGAGATATTTGCTTTTAAAGAAATATTTTTTTTAAGGACTACAACAAACGGCTGGTAGGGACTACACAACATTCCTCCCGGGTTAGTGACATCACCAACCCTCAAATTTACATAAAACCCGTCCCCGGAACACGCAGTCCATGTTGAGCAGAGGAAGAGTTGTTGTAGTCGAGCACATTTGTGAGTCTGCTCAAGCGGTCACATCTGTCTTTTCACATGCAATACAGTGCGTAACACAAATGCAATAGCATGTGACTCTGTAGCATCTTACAA
This sequence comes from Phoxinus dragarum, assembly GCA_033366665.1. Classification (NCBI taxonomy): domain Eukaryota; kingdom Metazoa; phylum Chordata; class Actinopteri; order Cypriniformes; family Leuciscidae; genus Phoxinus; species Phoxinus dragarum. The sequence continues at coordinate 31,201 of JARPMJ010008322.1, forward strand.
CAGTTCCCACACGAGCGATTTATAGATCATCATGACAGAATATGGTAATCAAAGACTTGAAGATAGTTAACTCCACATCAGCAACATAAATTCATCAACTAACCATTCAGAGACATCCTGTTGCATTCTACATGTTGTCACTTCTTCTTGAGTCTCTCCATCATTGTCCGACTCCAGTTTAAACATAAAAGGCAGAACAGTTTCTGTCATTTTAGTGCATGTCTGCGTGAGGTAATCGGAGCTGCTCACACACACATAGGGATGGGTATCGTTAAGGTTTTAACGGTATTACTACTCTTACAGATACTGCTTATCGATCCGGTACTTTAACGGTATTCCCTGGTGCCACCAAACAAGCGAACTGAGGGTGCTTTCACATCTGTAGTTCGGTTCAAAAAGAGGAGGAAAATCCGGCAGACAACACGCCACTTTTTACTATTGAGAGACGACTGGCAGCGTGGGCTGATTGTATCCCTGGTCATAGTTTATTATATGGTTTGTCTACACCACTTTAGGCAAACAATAACATTTGAGAATGAAGCGAGGATGCGGCTTGAAAATAATGTTTTAATGCACTGGACGCGGCGAAGGCGCATCGCAAGTCACTTCAGGAGGAGGCGTGCATTAATGTTGCTAAATAGTGACATGCTGCACAGCGCCGCTGACTACGGCAGCTGGTTTAGTCCAAAAATACGCAGTTCTTTGGCAGATGGGTCTCCGCTCCAGAGTTCGTTTGAAAGCGTACCGCTTGTTTGATCCACTTTTGGTGCGTACCCGAGTGCGATTGCTGCATTCACACCTGCCCAAAAGAACCGCACCAAGGGGGACAACGAACTCGTGCGAACTAAATGAGGCAGGCGTGGAAAGCACCCTGAGACCCCTGAAAAGATGGGTCTTGGTCCGTTTCTAAACAAACTCTGGTGCGGTTCGACTGAAATATGAACAACACGAACCAATGACATGTAAACAAACCAAAAACAGGAAGATGAGACCCTAAAAAGGACAGGATGCTCACGCATATCGCTTTTTTCTCGGTTTGTCATCAATGTTCGGTACAGGCACCTGAACCAATTCTCGCAGCAGATCTTAATTTTTGTGTGTGACGTAGGGATTCCTGCCTGTTTTGAGTCCTTTACACATTTTATAAGCTCTTCACAAGTTCTCAGCTGGTCAAAGTACCATCATATGTAGCTACGCACATACAAGCAGCTCATTTAGTCCAGCGCCCAGCATTGTTTTGGATGTTAGGTAAGTTCTGTCATAAAATATAGGCCTACTTAATAAAAGCGAACCAATCAGGTTGTGAACATTTCTCTGCCTTTAGGTTCTTTAGCGGACCAGGACTAACAGTTTTTTTATTTTTGTCCGAACCAAAGCAAACTGAACTACAAGAGTGAACACACCCCTAAATGAACGTCAGTGTTAGTTCAATTAATTTGACTAGTTTAGGTGTCTTTATTTGTTTGAATGTGTGAGAGCCACAACAAACATTTGGGATTGCACAAATGTCAAAACAGATAACCAATGGCACTTTCGCGATCTTAACGCACATTTTAATTAATTAAGACTAGGGCTGAACGATTAATTGCATTTGCGATAATATCGTGATATGATGAAACACGATTTTGTAATCGCAAAAGCTGCGATTACTCTCTGGTCACGTGACACGCGATAGTAAAGCAATCTGCACTGCAGATGAAGCATCTTGTTACGCTACGCATGTAGGCCTGGCATAGGCTACAGGAAAGAACAGTTTGTTTAATTTATGCGATTGTGTTATACATTCTCTTCAACGATTCTGTATGGATTCAGATAATTTCAGAATCGAGACTGAGCTTAGTTTTAAACACAGATGCGTTGCGTGTGCTTTATACACAACCCTATTCTGCTTGCTTCTAATTCCTCTGTCACACACACAAACACATTCGAACCTTCCGAAAAAAATTGTCTTTCATACAGTTCGGAAAAGTTGAAGCGAATTGGACATTCGCAGGCTTCATTGCACAAGAAGATCATATGGCACTCGCTGTGAAATACGCGCGCTTTGCTTGATGTTACTCTAGTAGTGCGCGGTCCCGCCCGCCGGTATTTTCCTTACAAATGCTCTATAAAGGCATCATATGTCTTTTGGAATGCAGTTGGCTTATATATTAAAAATAAAAACATGAAAACCATCGACAGAAGCTGCTTTCAATTTCAAATACTCACGCCTGCTTTGTGAAGAGCGCTCTCACATGCGGCCGTGAGCGACTCTGTCTACGTGTTTAGCCTTGCATCTCAAAATGCGTTTATGACGCGAAATTAATGTAAACAGTTAGTTATGTCTTAAGTTATTAAACAGACAGGACAAACCACATCTTATATTTCAAAAGAGATCTGTGCATTAATGTGAAGCAGCTTATCGTATCTAAACTGAGAAAGAAAAATCACTTAATCACAGCTCTTGAATGGAAAAAATTCAGACTATTAAATACTGAAGCACTCTTTGTTTATTGCTTGTAATGTTTTTTCCCCTCTTTGTTATTGATAACTTTTATGTTTTGAAGCTATTCGTTTATATAGCCTATTTAAAATTATTAACATGTAACTGTATTAATTTCGTTTTTTAATGTTTATAATGTAATATAATTTTAATGTAAAATAAATATTTAAAGTTTTATTAATAAGATTCATTAATAAAAATAAAAAAGTTGATCGGCTCATTCCCACCCATATTTTACAATGATGTATTGCTTGTGTTTGTTGAATAATATAATAGATAAAGAGCTTAAAAAATAATCGCATATTAAATCGCAATCGCAATATTGGATCGCAATTAGATTATTTTCCAAAATCGTTCAGCCCTAATTAAGACATATCTCTATTATGCAACTGTCCGTTGTAAACAGCATGCCACAAATGCTGTCCATACACCTCAAGTTGAAAATAACCCAGCATAGGGCTGGGCGATAAAACGATAACGAAACGATGTTCGATAATGTTTTTACGCCAAAAGCGGAACGAATCTCATTTGAACCGCGGCGCCACACGGACCGTATATCCGCTCGGCTCGGATCTCGCTCTTGGTCACGAGATCCAGTTAGAAGCGCTTGAATTCAGCGAAGAACACAAACGTCTCAGTGATTTAAACCAGTTTAAAGGCAGATGAAACAGCGATGACGAACAGGAGAAACACTGTGCGCAACGATACAGTCAGAAGCTTCTCCGTCTACACATTCCCATCATTTACCACGGATTTAACATTACTGTAACGTTAGCCTAGTAATATTAACTGCACCATGAAATGTGGGATATATATATATTGAATTGTATAATATTATTAATGTAGACAATGTATTAAAGAACTAATGGAATATAATTACAGTTTTTAATAATGTATTTAGGCTACTGGTTTTCATAAATACCATAGAAACCATAAAGTTACATTTTATCTGTGGTTATCATGATCTAAATGCATGATGCTGGATGACCAATGTTTAATTTTAATAAAACTAAATAATAAAGAATATTACATTTTACCAAATACAAATAATGTTACTTTTTTTTAACAGATGTTACTGTTTTTGTTAATGAACATAAATTGTATATAGTTAAATCTGCATCCTAACTCAAGCTAATACTACTGAAATAAAGATATTTATTTTGTTAAGGAAAAATGATAAATGTTTGAATGTTCTACCTCGGATTTGTGAAATGTTCTCCTGTTTGGCAAGTGTTTGTCATGAAATGTTCTGACAATAAAGAGTAGTTTAAAAACACAACGCTCTGGTTTCTACAGCTTTCACTTAGGAGTAAAAATCTGTCTTTAAACTTGAAATAAATAAAGATTTGACATTTATCGATAATTATCGATATCGACTGATATAAAAACATATATTGTGATATTTTTTTTTGGCCATATCGCCCAGCCCTAACCCAGCATTTCCTTTCATTTTAAAGGCTTGAGTTTGATAATTGATAGGGAAAATGACAAAACAACCAAGCAAATTATCATACTACAAGCAGAAAACCTTCCAACATGATACTTAAATCAAAGTAACACAAACAGCACTCAACCATTTGAGGAGGAAATTATAGGTTGAAACTGAAACTTCACGTATACGAAGCTGGTCGAAACCGAAACAATATTTTTTTTGTATTCCTGTTAACTTGTTAAATCATTCAAACCCAACCATGCTGAACAATTAAACAAGAGCTGAAAAATAGCAATGGGTGACTTACCTTGTTCATGTTTCCCGCTTGCTGGGGATTCATGGCATTGTGTGCCCCCATCTGTGGTGAACCCTGGGTAAGCGCCTCCGCCAATACGCTGCCAGAAAC
>JARPMJ010008323.1:0-2500 GCA_033366665.1 Phoxinus dragarum
GGCTTTGCGGCTCTGCTTCGGCGCCCACAGTAAACGCAGGATTACCGCTGGACGTCGGGAGACATAGGAAATCCGCTGAAGGAGTATAAATCTGAATCCTATGGGGAGACCAGCTGCTAATATAGGCCCCTTCCGGGTTCTGCGCCCTGATTGGCTCGCGCAGATACGACACATCGCCATTAGTTCATGCAGCTCCCACTGCTCAGCCAATAAGTGTGCTCAGATCACTGCACTGTTATGGCTGTGCAGTAGCACTGCGTTTATTGAATAAAAAGCTTCTATAATCTGAGAAAAAGGAGTTTTCCCATAGTCTAGTAGACGCATTACTCGTTCCCGTTATCTCATGGAACCGAGGTTACGCTAGTAACCGAGACGTTTATTACAGTGAAGCTGTTTTAAAACAATTAGAACTAAAACTATAAGACACAGATAGAGTTAATAACTGATATACGTCTCTACTCATTGATCTCTCACTGTCTCCATATAGTTAATTTATATGTTTTGAAAGCATTTGTCCCCTTCTTTCTTATATTTATTTTCATGTCTGTCCAGTGTCAGAAACTGCCATGCTAGATTTGTCGTAAGAGCAGTCATACAACCTGTCTAAAACCCTTACTGACCTCACTGTTTTTACCAGATGATCCTTTTCAGCATTGCTAATAAGTTTCTCTACTCTGCAGGCGACAAACAGACACTTTCCTCAGACGGTGACGGGGGGCATATCTGAGCGGAGTGCGGGAGGCCAGCAAGATCGCAGCGCTGTAGAACCATCTCAGTCTCCAGAACCGTCTCATCACAGCAGAACCGTCTCATCACAGCAGAACCGTCTCACCACTGCAGAACCGTCTCACCACTAAAGAACCTTCTCACTCTCCAGAACCTTCTCATCACAGCAGAACCGCCTCACTCTCCAGAACCGTCTCACCACAGCAGAACCGTCTCACCACAGCAGAACCGCCTCACCACTGCAGAACCGTCTCACCCTCCAGAACCTTCTCATCACAGCAGAACCGTCTCATCTGCAGAACCGTCTCATTCTCCAGAACCTTCTCACCACTGCAGAACCGTCTTATTCTCCAGAACTATCTCTCCACTGCAGAACCGTCTTATTCTCCAGAACATCTCTCCACGGCAGAACCGTCTCACCACTGCAGAACCGTCTCACTCTCCAGAACCGTCTCATCACTGCAGAACCGTCTCACTCTCCAGAACTGTCTCGCCACTGCAGAACCGTCTTATTCTCCAGAACCGTCTCTCCACTGCAGAACCGTCTCACCACTGCAGAACCTTCTCACCACTGCAGAACCGTCTCACTCTCCAGAACCTTCTCACCACTGCAGAACCGTCTCTCCACTGCAGAACCGTCTCACCACTGCAGAACCTTCTCACCACTGCAGAACCGTCTCTCCACTGCAGAACCGTCTCACTCTCCAGAACCGTCTCACCACTGCAGAACCGTCTCACCACTGCAGAACCGTCTCTCCACTGCAGAACCGTCTCACCACTGCAGAACCTTCTCACCACTGCAGAACCGTCTCTCCACTGCAGAACCGTCTCACTCTCCAGAACCTTCTCACCACTGCAGAACCTTCTCACCACTGCAGAACCGTCCTCTCCACTGCAGAACCGTCTCACTCTCCAGAACCGTCTCACCACTGCAGAACCTTCTCACCACTGCAGAACCGTCTCTCCACTGCAGAACCGTCTCACTCTCCAGAACCGTCTCACCACTGCAGAACCGTCTCACCACTGCAGAACCGTCTCACCACTGCAGAACCGTCTCACCACTGCAGAACCGTCTCACCACTGCAGAACCGTCTCACCACTGGCAGAACCGTCTCACCACTGCAGAACCGTCTCACCACTGCAGAACCGTCTATCCACTATTGCAGTGCTGCAGGACTATGATCATTACAGGTGACCTGAGGACACACTCACACACTCTCTCACACACACACACACACACACACACACACACACACACACACACACACTGAAACAGGCAGTGCTCAGTGATTTCAGATGCACACGTCTGTCTTTCTGCAGGTGTTTTACTGGCTGTATTTATGAACTTTAATTTCACCTTTTACGGTCTTGAAGTGGGTAAACATCACAGTTCGACACCATGTTATGAGCTGTAGTTTGTTTTGCTTCACAGTTGAAATATTAATTATGTCGATGTGATTCTCTAGCGGATGTGTTTTGTATGTTTATGTAAAGAGATGCACATTAAGCTTTATTCTGTGAATTTAATTTTGTCTTAGACATCTGTTCAAATGAACTCTAGAAATATTTTGCTTAATTAGAGGGTGATGTTCCTTCTTTCTTTTTCCTTTATCAAATGTTCTAAAAAAAATATTAAAAGTGGTAATTTATTCAACAACTTTTTGAGTTCAGGTGTGTGTTTCTGAAAAAATTCTACAAATTGTAATTTCTACAAATAAATCATATTACTACAGATAAAAAAAAATCATTATAGAAGAGGAAAAACCGCTCCTGC
>JARPMJ010008323.1:7500-12500 GCA_033366665.1 Phoxinus dragarum
GATCCTTTTCCTATTTAGCACCAAAACTCTGGAACAGTCTTCCTACCATTGTCCGGGAAGCAGACACACTCTGTCAGTTCAAATCTAGATTAAAGACACATCTCTTCGGCCTAGCATACACATAATACATTATAGACTTATATAATTAGGCTGCATAGATTAGAACAGCCGGGACCGGAACACTTCCGTAATCCTGATGTACTTGGTACATCATAAGAAGGATGGCGTCTACGCTAATATTAGTCTCTCTGTCTATCCCGAGGTTTACCGCTGTCCCACCGGAACCAGGCCGTATCCAGATCTGATGAAGGACCAGCGCCAGGACACGACGACGACGCCGCTGACCTGAAGTGTCAACCAGTCTCTCCTCCTCTCCACTCCGACTTCAACCAACCGGAACTGGACAAATACTCTGATTCATTCTGAACTTCATCCACTGTTCACTCATTGGCCAGAGGAGAACTGGCCCCCGACTGAGCCTGGGTTCTCCCAAGGTTTTTTTCTCCCTTCTGTCACCTGGTGGAGTTTTGGTTCCTTGCCGCTGTTGCCTCTCCTTCTGGCTTGCTTAGTTGGGGACATTTAATATTCAACAATATTATAGATCTGCCTTAAAGGTGGATGATGATGAAATTATTTTTTGTATTATTTTCATGTTATCACTGTGAAGCTGCTTTGATACAATCTGTATTGTAAAAAGCGCTATATAAATAAAGATGACTTTACTTGACTTGAGTGAGTGAGTGTGTGTGTGTGTGAGAGTGTGTGTGTGTGTGAGAGAGAGAGAGAGAGAGTGTGTGTTTGTGTGTGTGTGTGTGTGTGTGTGTGTGTAGTGTTCTGCAGTGTGTAGTGTTCTGCAGTGTGTAGTGTTCTGTAGTGTGTAGTGTTCTGTAGTGTGTAGTGTTCTGCAGTGTGTAGTGTTCTGCAGTGTGTAGTGTTCTGTAGTGTGTAGTGTTCTGCAGTGTGTAGTGTTCTGCAGTGTGTAGTATTCTGCAGTGTGTAAGTATTCTGTAGTGTGTAGTGTTCTGTAGTGTGTAGTGTTCTGTAGTGTGTAGTGTTCTGTAGTGTGTAGTGTTCTGCAGTGTGTAGTGTTCTGCAGTGTGTAGTGTTCTGCAGTGTGTAGTGTTCTGTAGTGTGTAGTGTTCTGCAGTGTGTAGTGTTCTGCAGTGTGTAGTGTTCTGCAGTGTGTAGTGTTCTGCAGTGTGTAGTGTTCTGCAGTGTGTAGTGTTCTGCAGTGTGTAGTGTTCTGTAGTGTGTAGTGTTCTGCAGTGTGTAGTGTTCTGCAGTGTGTAGTGTTCTGCAGTGTGTAGTGTTCTGCAGTGTGTAGTGTTCTGCAGTGTGTAGTGTTCTGCAGTGTGTAGTGTTCTGCAGTGTGTGTAGTGTTCTGCAGTGTGTAGTGTTCTGCAGTGTGTAGTGTTCTGTAGTGTGTAGTGTTCTGCAGTGTGTAGTGTTCTGCAGTGTGTAGTGTTCTGCAGTGTGTAGTGTTCTGCAGTGTGTAGTGTTCTGCAGTGTGTAGTGTTCTGTAGTGTGTAGTGTTCTGCAGTGTGTAGTGTTCTGCAGTGTGTAGTGTTCTGTAGTGTGTAGTGTTCTGCAGTGTGTAGTGTTCTGCAGTGTGTAGTGTTCTGCAGTGTGTAGTGTTCTGCAGTGTGTAGTGTTCTGCAGTGTGTAGTGTTCTGTAGTGTGTAGTGTTCTGCAGTGTGTAGTGTTCTGTAGTGTGTAGTGTTCTGCAGGTGTGTAGTGTTCTGCAGTGTGTAGTGTTCTGTAGTGTGTAGTGTTCTGCAGTGTGTAGTGTTCTGCAGTGTGTAGTGTTCTGCAGTGTGTAGTGTTCTGCAGTGTGTAGTGTTCTGCAGTGTGTAGTGTTCTGCAGTGTGTAGTGTTCTGCAGTGTGTAGTGTTCTGTAGTGTGTAGTGTTCTGCAGTGTGTAGTGTTCTGCAGTGTGTAGTGTTCTGCAGTGTGTAGTGTCTGCAGTGTGTAGTGTTCTGTAGTGTGTAGTGTTCTGCAGTGTGTAGTGTTCTGCAGTGTGTAGTGTTCTGCAGTGTGTAGTGTTCTGCAGTGTGTAGTGTTCTGCAGTGTGTAGTGTTCTGCAGTGTGTAGTGTTCTGTAGTGTGTAGTGTTCTGCAGTGTGTAGTGTTCTGTAGTGTGTAGTGTTCTGCAGTGTGTAGTGTTCTGCAGTGTGTAGTGTTCTGCAGTGTGTAGTGTTCTGCAGTGTGTAGTGTTCTGCAGTGTGTAGTGTTCTACAGTGTGTAGTGTTCTGTAGTGTGTAGTCTTCTGCAGTGTGTAGTGTTCTGCAGTGTATAGTGTTCTGCAGTGTGTAGTGTTCTGTAGTGTGTAGTGTTCTGTAGTGTGTAGTGTTCTGCAGTGTGTAGTGTTCTGCAGTGTGTAGTGTTCTGTAGTGTGTAGTGTTCTGCAGTGTGTAGTGTTCTGTAGTGTGTAGTGTTCTGTAGTGTGTAGTGTTCTGTAGTGTGTAGTGTTCTGTAGTGTGTAGTGTTCCTGCAGTGTGTAGTGTTCTGTAGTGTGTAGTGTTCTGTAGTGTGTAGTGTTCTGCAGTGTGTAGTGTTCTGCAGTGTGTAGTGTTCTGCAGTGTGTAGTGTTCTGCAGTGTGTAGTGTTCTGCAGTGTGTAGTGTTCTGCAGTGTGTAGTGTTCTGCAGTGTGTAGTGTTCTGCAGTGTGTAGTGTAGTGTTCTGTAGTGTGTGGTGTTCTGTAGTGTGTGGTGTTCTGCAGTGTGTAGTGTTCTGCAGTGTGTGGTGTTCTGTAGTGTGTAGTGTTCTGCAGTGTGTAGTGTTCTGCAGTGTGTAGTGTTCTGTAGTGTGTAGTGTTCTGTAGTGTGTAGTGTTCTGCAGTGTGTAGTGTTCTGCAGTGTGTAGTGTTCTGCAGTGTGTAGTGTTCTGCAGTGTGTAGTGTTCTGTAGTGTGTAGTGTTCTGCAGTGTGTAGTGTTCTGTAGTGTGTAGTGTCTGCAGTGTGTAGTGTTCTGTAGTGTGTAGTGTTCTGTAGTGTGTAGTGTTCTGCAGTGTGTAGTGTTCTGCAGTGTGTAGTGTTCTGCAGTGTGTAGTGTTCTGCAGTGTGTAGTGTTCTGCAGTGTGTAGTGTCTGCAGTGTGTAGTGTTCTGCAGTGTGTAGTGTTCTGCAGTGTGTAGTGTTCTGTAGTGTGTAGTGTTCTGCAGTGTGTAGTGTTCTGCAGTGTGTAGTGTTCTGCAGTGTGTGGTGTTCTGTAGTGTGTAGTGTTCTGCAGTGTGTAGTGTTCTGCAGTGTAGTGTTCTGCAGTGTGTAGTGTTCTACAGTGTGTAGTGTTCTGTAGTGTGTAGTGTTCTGCAGTGTGTAGTGTTCTGCTGTGTGTAGTGTTCTGCAGTGTGTAGTGTTCTGCTGTGTGTAGTGTTCTGTAGTGTGTAGTGTTCTGCAGTGTGTAGTGTTCTGCAGTGTGTAGTGTTCTGCAGTGTGTAGTGTTCTGTAGTGTTCTGCAGTGTGTAGTGTTCTGCAGTGTGTAGTGTTCTGCAGTGTGTAGTGTTCTGCAGTGTGTAGTGTTCTGCTGTGTGTAGTGTTCTGTAGTGTGTAGTGTTCTGCAGTGTGTAGTGTTCTGCAGTGTGTAGTGTTCTGCAGTGTGTAGTGTTCTGTAGTGTTCTGCAGTGTGTAGTGTTCTGCTGTGTGTAGTGTTCTGCAGTGTGTAGTGTTCTGCAGTGTGTAGTGTTCTGCAGTGTGTAGTGTTCTGCAGTGTGTAGTGTTCTGCAGTGTGTAGTGTTCTGTAGTGTTCTGCAGTGTGTAGTGTCTGCAGTGTTCTGCAGTGTGTAGTGTTCTGCAGTGTGTAGTGTTCTGCAGTGTGTAGTGTTCTGCAGTGTGTAGTGTCTGCAGTGTTCTGCAGTGTGTAGTGTTCTGCAGTGTGTAGTGTTCTGCAGTGTGTAGTGTTCTGTAGTGTTCTGCAGTGTGTAGTGTTCTGCAGTGTGTAGTGTTCTGCTGTGTGTAGTGTTCTGCAGTGTGTAGTGTTCTGCAGTGTGTAGTGTTCTGCAGTGTGTAGTGTTCTGTAGTGTTCTGCCGTGTGTAGTGTCTGTAGTGTTCTGCAGTGTGTAGTGTTCTGCAGTGTGTAGTGTTCTGCAGTGTGTAGTGTTCTGCAGTGTGTAGTGTTCTGCTGTGTGTAGTGTTCTGTAGTGTGTAGTGTTCTGCTGTGTGTAGTGTTCTGTAGTGTTCTGCAGTGTGTAGTGTTCTGTAGTGTGTAGTGTTCTGCAGTGTGTAGTGTTCTGCTGTGTGTAGTGTTCTGTAGTGTGTAGTGTTCTGCAGTGTGTAGTGTTCTGCAGTGTGTAGTGTTCTGTAGTGTTCTGCAGTGTGTAGTGTTCTGCTGTGTGTAGTGTTCTGCAGTGTGTAGTGTTCTGCAGTGTGTAGTGTTCTGTAGTGTGTAGTGTTCTGCTGTGTGTAGTGTTCTGTAGTGTTCTGCAGTGTGTAGTGTTCTGTAGTGTGTAGTGTTCTGCAGTGTGTAGTGTTCTGTAGTGTTCTGCAGTGTGTAGTGTTCTGCTGTGTGTAGTGTTCTGCAGTGTGTAGTGTTCTGCAGTGTGTAGTGTTCTGCAGTGTGTAGTGTTCTGTAGTGTTCTGCAGTGTGTAGTGTCTGCAGTGTTCTGCTGTGTGTAGTGTTCTGCAGTGTGTAGTGTTCTGCTGTGTGTAGTGTTCTGCAGTGTGTAGTGTTTCTGTAGTGTTCTGCAGTGTGTAGTGTCTGCAGTGTGTAGTGTTCTGCAGTGTGTAGTGTTCTGCAGTGTGTAGTGTTCTGCTGTGTTCTGCAGTGTGTAGTGTTCTGCAGTGTGTAGTGTTCTGCAGTGTGTAGTGTTCTGTAGTGTTCTGCAGTGTGTAGTGTTCTGTAGTGTTCTGCAGTGTGTAGTGTTCTGTAGTGTTCTGCAGTGTGTAGTGTTCTGTAGTGTTCTGCAGTGTGTAGTGTTCTGTAGTGTTCTGCAGTGTGTAGTGTTCTGTAGTGTTCTGCAGTGTGTAGTGTTCTGTAGTGTTCTGCAGTGTGTAGTGTCTGCAGTGT
>JARPMJ010008323.1:17500-35517 GCA_033366665.1 Phoxinus dragarum
GGTGTGTGTAAGCGGTGTGTGTAAGCGGTGTGTGTAAGCGGTGTGTGTAAGCGGTGTGTGTAAGTGGTAAGCGGTGTGTGTAAGCGGTGTGTGTAAGCGGTGTGTGTAAGCGGTGTGTGTAGCGGTGTGTGTAAGCGGGTGTGTGTAAGCGGTGTGTGTAAGCGGTGTGTGTAAGCGGTGTGTGTAAGCGGTGTGTGTAAGCGGTGTGTGTAAGCGGTGTGTGTAAGCGGGTGTGTAAGCGGTGTGTGTAAGCGGTGTGTGTAAGCGGTGTGTGTAAGCGGTGTGTGTAAGCAGTAAGGAGTGTTGTCGGATCTGTAGATGTTCCTCGAGGAGAGGATTCCTCTGTCAGGAGAAGCTGATGACCTGGAGCTCGTCCAGCAGAAACACGTTCAGATCTGTTCCTCAAATACCTCAGGAGTCTGCAGGCTTCAGACACACAGTTCAGTAAAACAGCCACAACTAGAACCTTAACGGTTTAGTAATTACACTATAATAATAACGACACAAGGAACAATGTCGCTAGAGTTCGACTATAGAGAGCTCACGCGACAAGACTGCGCGTTAGAAATGAACTAGTGCTGTCAATAGATCCCGCACCCTTATCGTGAAATTAAGCAAACCTCATTTATCTCGTTTAACACGTTCGCTTTGCCATCATTAGCTATATCCAGCAAAGTAAAGCATCCGATTGAAAGGCTCTAGCTAACCCCCGTCTGTTAAATCCTCTCCTTCGGCTGTTTCAGAGATTTGATATTTGATATTTTTCTGTACAGCACTTTGGTTCACGTGGTTGAGCGTCATCAGCTCCTCACGGTTCGCGTTTAAAGTCTCTGTAGAGAGAACGGTGTCGTCTTAGCGGCCTCTAGTTTAAGAACTAATGATCGGTGCGACTGAAGTGAATCAATCAAAACTAACTTTAGCTGGAAAATATCTTTATTCAAGAACCGCTATAAAGCCAAAACACTCTGTTACCTTACATTATCCGTTTATCTCTGTAAAGCCGCTTTGAAACACTGCACTGTACACTGGGTTCGAATGGCGGGAGCCGGCGGGAGCGGAGCACAGAGAGAGGACGCGCTCCCATGAAGCAGGAACATCACACACCTGTGGGCTCTCTAGGGATGGCCAAAACTAAAAACAATTTTAACCGACCACCGAGCCTCATTAGCCGGTTGAAACCGGTTAACCGATTCGTTTAAAATATGCTACGCTATTTGAAATAACAGCCATTTCGAGCTGCGCCTGCAATTTCGCAACTCTGTCGCATCTCTCCGCCGCTCTGCCTCCCGCTCACACACACACACACACACACACACACACACACACACACACACACACGGCACCGGCGCCACCCTTCCACTCACGTCACTTTGTTAAAATCCCCAACAGCGTGAAACATGAGTCCCGCAAACGCGGCGCCGAGGAGCTTGTATGTAATCGGCGGACAAATGGCTCCTTAATTTCTAAATGGTTCGGGCACAAGGTGATCGCGTTGAAAATAAAGGCGTTTGTCTAGCGTTAGAAGCTCATTTGAAACATTGCCGCGGCTCATTTAAGAAAATGACAGCTCCGAACCGAAGAGACGCCGCTTTAGTTTGAGGTAGTGCTAACAATAATAAAGAAAGATGATGATCATCACCTTATCGGTTACCACTGAAATGTATGTATTTTCATATTTAAGCGCTGTATCACACAAGTTGCAACTTACGTTACATCTGTGTCATTCTGTTTGGTGAAATGGTCCCACACACACACTACTATTTTCTGCACGCTTCCTCCTGTCGTCTGCGCTGGCGCTAACCTCGAGTGTGTTAGCCTGTAGCCTTTACTTTTTGCAAACCTTGTGAGCTCACGAACCCAAACGCTGTGACCTCGCGCCGAATGTTTTTATTGGTTTATTAAGTACAAACAGGAGTTATGAAAGATTGAGTGAGAGGGATTTGTTCACTTCACACAAACAGATCTTGGAATGTGACGGCTAACTGTAGTAGCGTTTAGTCCACTGTCTATAATAGACTAATTTAGAGATCAGTTTTTTTTTTTTTTTTAACCGAGTACCAACAACTTTGATCGGTTAGCGTTGATACGGTCAACCATCGGTCAAACGGTCATCGGTTAACATCCCTAGGGGTCTCTAAAGTCATCAGCACACATCCCCTGGTTTTTCATTAAAACTAAAATAATAGAGACATAATTTATTAGGTAATATATTTTTTTTATCAAAGTATTGCGCTGCCGCTCCCATTAGATAGTAGTTTTAATTAGATGTGCGTCTGAAAAGAGTGCGCCACTTGCTGCTTTCTGAAGGAATTTACAGATTGTTGAATTTATGAACAGATACATTTTATTTATCGTGCCATTTATACGCCAAAAATAACGCACTGCAAACCCGCTCGAGACCCCACATAATCATAATTCGAACCCTGACTGTACATTGTTAAAAGCGCTATAAATGAAGATGACTTGTCTTGTGGTGTTGAAAGTGCTCTATAAATAAAGTTGAGTTGATTCTCACAAAACTATTCTCGAACGCTAACCCTATTCTCTAACGCTAACCCTATTCTCTAACGCTAACTCTATTCTCTAACGCTAACTCTATTCTCTAACGCTAACCCTAACCCTATTCAATTCAATTCAATTCAGAAAGCTTTATTGGCATGACAAAAAAATACATTTTGTATTGCCAAAGCATCAAAACGCCAACTCTATTCTCTAACGCTAACCCTATTCTCTAACGCTAACTCTATTCTCTAACGCCAACTCTATTCTCTAACGCTAACCCTATTCTCTAACGCTAACTCTATTCTCTAACGCTAACTCTATTCTCTAACGCTAACTCTATTCTCTAACGCTAACCCTATTCTCTAACGCTAACTCTATTCTCTAACGCTAACTCTATTCTCTAACGCTAACTCTATTCTCTAACGCTAACCCTATTCTCTAACGCTAACCCTATTCTCTAACGCTAACTCTATTCTCTAACGCTAACTCTATTCTCTAACCCTAACCCTATTCTCTAACGCTAACCCTATTCTCTAACGCTAACCCTATTCTCTAACGCTAACCCTATTCTCTAACGCTAACCCTATTCTCTAACGCTAACTCTATTCTCTAACGCTAACTCTATTCTCTAACCCTAACCCTATTCTCTAACCCTATTCTCTAACGCTAACCCTATTCTCTAACGCTAACCCTATTCTCTAACGCTAACCCTATTCTCTAACGCTAACTCTATTCTCTAACGCTAATTCTATTCTCTAACGCTAACTCTATTCTCTAACGCTAACTCTATTCTCTAACACTAACCCTATTCTCTAACGCTAACTCTATTCTCTAACGCTAACCCTATTCTCTAACGCTAACCCTATTCTCTAACGCTAACCCTATTCTCTAACGCTAACCCTATTCTCTAACGTTAACTCTATTCTCTAACGCTAACCCCTATTCTCTAACGCTAACTCTATTCTCTAACGCTAACTCTATTCTCTAATGCTAACCCTAACCCTATTCTCTAACCTAACCCTATTCTCTAACGCTAACCCTATTCTCTTACGCTAACTCTATTCTCTAAAGCTAACTCTATTCTAACGCTAACCCTTCTCTAACGCTAACCCTTCACTAACGCTAACCCTTCTCTAACGCTAACCCTATTCTCTAACACTAACCCTTCTCTAACGCTAACCCTTCACTAACGCTAACTCTATTCTCTAACGCTAACCCTTCTCTAACGCTAACCCTTCACTAACGCTAACCCTTCTCTAACGCTAACCCTTCACTAACGCTAACCCTATTCTCTAACGCTAACCCTTCTCTAACGCTAACCCTTCACTAACGCTAACCCTATTCTCTAACGCCAACTCTATTCTCTAACGCTAACCCTATTCTCTAACGCTAACTCTATTCTCTAACGCTAACTCTATTCTCTAACGCTAACTCTATTCTCTAACGCTAACCCTATTCTCTAACGCTAACTCTATTCTCTAACGCTAACTCTATTCTCTAACGCTAACTCTATTCTCTAACGCTAACCCTATTCTCTAACGCTAACCCTATTCTCTAACGCTAACTCTATTCTCTAACGCTAACTCTATTCTCTAACCCTAACCCTATTCTCTAATGCTAACCCTATTCTCTAACGCTAACCCTTCTCTAACGCTAACTCTATTCTCTGCCAGCTTTTTTCAGGGTAAATTTAGGTGTCTTTCCAAAAAATACTTGGAGACTCCAAAAGGACACCAAATAATACAGTCCATATAATTAAATATAGGCTAATGTATATATAAAATATAATTCAGCACCCATTAAAAAATAAAACTTTACAGACAGAACCGCTTGAAGCCTCAGTGTGTGGTGTGTGTAGAGCAGAGAGCTCGTTACTGTGGGTCAGGGTTAGGATTGGGTAGTTCATCTCTCGGGTTCGGTACCGGATACAGGATTGGGTAGTTCATCTCTCGAGTCTCGGGTTCGGTACCGGATACAGGATTGGGTAGTTCATCTCTCGGGTCTCGGGTTCGGTACCGGATACAGGATTGGGTAGTTCATCTCTAGAGTCTCGGGTTCGGTACCGGATACAGGATTGGGTAGTTCATCTCTAGAGTCTCGGGTTCGGTACCGGATAAAGGATTGGGTAGTTCATCTCTCGGGTTCGGTACCGGATACAGGATTGGGTAGTTCATCTCTCGGGTTCGGTACCGGATAAAGGATTGGGTAGTTCATCTCTCGGGTCTCGGGTTCGGTACCGGATACAGGATTGGGTAGTTCATCTCTCGGGTCTCGGGTTCGGTACCGGATACAGGATTGGGTAGTTCATCTCTAGAGTCTCGGGTTCGGTACCGGATAAAGGATTGGGTAGTTCATCTCTAGAGTCTCGGGTTCGGTACCCGGATAAAGGATTGGGTAGTTCATCTCTCGGGTCTCGGGTTCGGTACCGGATACAGGATTGGGTAGTTCATCTCTAGAGTCTCGGTACCGGATACAGGATTGGGTAGTTCATCTCTCGGGTTCGGTACCGGATACAGGATCGGGTAGTTCATCTCTAGAGTCTCGGGTTCGGTACCGGATACAGGATTGGGTAGTTCATCTCTAGAGTCTCGGGTTTGGTACCGGATACAGGATCGAGTAGTTCATCTCTAGAGTCTCGGTACCGGATACAGGATTGGGTAGTTCATCTCTAGAGTCTCGGGTTCGGTACCGGATACAGGATTGGGTAGTTCATCTCTAGAGTCTCGGTACCGGATACAGGATTGGGTAGTTCATCTCTAGAGTCTCGGGTTCGGTACCGGATACAGGATTGGGTAGTTCATCTCTAGAGTCTCGGTACCGGATACAGGATTGGGTAGTTCATCTCTAGAGTCTCGGTACCGGATACAGGATTGGGTAGTTCATCTCTAGAGTCTCGGTACCGGATACAGGATTGGGTAGTTCATCTCTAGAGTCTCGGGTTCGGTACCGGATACAGGATTGGGTAGTTCATCTCTAGAGTCTCGGTACCGGATACAGGATTGGGTAGTTCATCTCTCGGGTTTGGTACCGGATACAGGATCGAGTAGTTCATCTCTAGAGTCTCGGTACCGGATACAGGATTGGGTAGTTCATCTCTAGAGTCTCGGGTTCGGTACCGGATACAGGATTGGGTAGTTCATCTCTAGAGTCTCGGTACCGGATACAGGATTGGGTAGTTCATCTCTCGAGTCTCGGGTTCGGTACCGGATACAGGATTGGGTAGTTCATCTCTCGAGTCTCGGGTTCGGTACCGGATAAAGGATTGGGTAGTTCATCTCTCGAGTCTCGGGTTCGGTACCGGATACAGGATTGGGTAGTTCATCTCTCGGGTTCGGTACCGGATACAGGATTGGGTAGTTCATCTCTAGAGTCTCGGGTTCGGTACCGGATACAGGATTGGGTAGTTCATCTCTCGGGTCTCGGGTTCGGTACCGGATACAGGATTGGGTAGTTCATCTCTCGGGTTCGGTAGGATTGGGTAGTTCATCTCTCGGGTTCGGTACCGGATACAGGATTGGGTAGTTCATCTCTCGAGTCTCGGGTTCGGTACCGGATACAGGATCGGGTAGTTCATCTCTAGAGTCTCGGTACCGGATACAGGATTGGGTAGTTCATCTCTAGAGTCTCTGTACCGGATACAGGATTGGGTAGTTCATCTCTAGAGTCTCGGGTTCGGTACCGGATACAGGATTGGGTAGTTCATCTCTAGAGTCTCGGGTTCGGTACCGGATACAGGATTGGGTAGTTCATCTCTCGAGTCTCGGGTTCGGTACCGGATACAGGATCGGGTAGTTCATCTCTCGAGTCTCGGGTTCGGTACCGGATACAGGATTGGGTAGTTCATCTCTCGGGTTCGGTACCGGATACAGGATTGGGTAGTTCATCTCTCGAGTCTCGGGTTCGGTACCGGATACAGGATTGGGTAGTTCATCTCTCGGGTCTCGGGTTCGGTACCGGATACAGGATTGGGTAGTTCATCTCTAGAGTCTCGGGTTCGGTACCGGATACAGGATTGGGTAGTTCATCTCTCGGGTCTCGGGTTCGGTACCGGATACAGGATTGGGTAGTTCATCTCTCGGGTCTCGGGTTCGGTACCGGATAAAGGATTGGGTAGTTCATCTCTAGAGTCTCGGGTTCGGTACCGGATACAGGATTGGGTAGTTCATCTCTCGGGTCGAGTCGTTCAGCCTTTTGTCACGTAACTATATGTTGTTATGTGTCTTTGCTTTATCAAGTGATTTATCCCAGATAAAGTTTAAAGCATTACCAACTCTTTATTACCACATTCAATGTTATGGAAAAGAATTATGACAGAAATTAAAAAAATTATAAATTGGAAGAAAAAAAAAGCTACAATTTGAGAGCAGGAAGCAGCATGTAGTGTAAGAGTTGGGGAAACCCCTGACTATGTGTCTATACTCGAGTCACGTGACGGAAGACTCAGAAGAGTCAGATCCGCAGACTCGAGAGAAGAACTGATCCTGTTCCCCATACAGAACCCGCAGGAGGGTCAACACTAAACGAACGAATCACTCTCTGAGACGACTCGTTTCCCGAGTCATATTAAAGATTCGTTCATGACCGACCCATCACTACAATCCATCTACAATCCACACCATCACAGCTTTACAGCGACACGGGCCTGCGTATCAACTGCCGTACAGCGGTGTTTCATCAGTCTGTATCACACACACACACACACACACACACACACACACACACACACACACCTGAAGCCTCGCGCTCTCCAGAAACACAGAATATGACAGCGCTCGAGTTTTACAGCGAAACGCACACTGATAATGTGATCAGCCAGGTCATCTTACATCGGCACTGGTGGTTGTTTGGAGTTTGCTCACTGAAGACGCACTGACGGAAGTGGCCCGGGTTACAGGCGTAGATGCTCAGCGTGACAAACTCACCACTCAGATCATCTGGGGGACGGAAATTACATTGACTCAATTTCACTTGCTTCAGGCACACACAGACACACACACAGACACACACACAGACACACACACGCACACACACACACACACACACACACACACACACACACAGACACACTCAGACACACACACACACACACACACGCATGCACACACACACACAGACACACACACACACACACACACACACACACACACCGAGTGGACGCGAGCCGGATGTTTTCCCGCTGTTGGGAGGAAGAGTGTTTTCAGTCGTCCTGCTCTAAGGTTGGTGTTCTTCACACAGTGTTTAATCTTCTGCCTGTTGCATCCGAGGAAACTCATGACTCTTTACAGAACACAGCCTGTGTGTGTGTGTGTGTGTGTGTGTGTGCTTGTGAGTGAGTGAGTGAGTGAGTGAGTGAGTGAGTGAGTGTGTGTGTGTGTGTCTGTGTGTGTGTGTGTGTGTGTGTCACAGAACACGGCCTGTGCTCGTCTGTAGAGACATGAGTGTGTGTGTGTGTGTGTGTGTGTGTTACAGAACACGGCCTGTGCTCGTCTGTAGAGACATGAGTGTGTGTGTGTGTGTGTGTGTGTGTTACAGAACACGGCCTGTGCTCGTCTGTAGAGACATGAGTGTGTGTGTGACGGGAACTGCCTGCTGACTGAGACACAAACTCTGGTTTGTGGGATCATTCAGTGTTGAGAAGAGAGTGTGTGTGTGTGAGTGTGTGCATGTATTTGTGTGTTCAGCCGGTGCTGTGGTTTTCCAGTGCCGTAGATTGACGCTCTTCACATCTACACAAACAGACACTTCTTCTGGATTGTTTCCCAAAAGTCTCACTTTCTTCTCAGTCTGTCGTGGCAATAAGCCGAGTAGCCGGTCTCTCTCTCACACACACACACACACACATGCACACACACACACACTCTCACTCTCTCTCTCTCTCTCTCTCACACACACACATACACACACACAAACACACACACACACACACACACATCAGTGCTGCAGGTACGAGAAGAGAGTGAGACTTTGTTCATAACACTGAGTCCAAACCAGATCTGACGCGACTGAGAGTTTGCTTTGCCGGCGGTTTTAACTCTAAAACTCTAAACAAACTTTGGCCTGAAGAATATCAACATGTCCGTGATGAGGATCAGAACACGCAACGCCTGCTGTGTGACACCGCTAGAGCTGCGCCGCGTCACGTGTGGTT
This sequence comes from Phoxinus dragarum, assembly GCA_033366665.1. NCBI lineage: Eukaryota > Metazoa > Chordata > Actinopteri > Cypriniformes > Leuciscidae > Phoxinus > Phoxinus dragarum. The sequence continues at coordinate 26,151 of JARPMJ010008323.1, forward strand.
TGGACACGCCTCTCGTTCCTCTCATTCCATCTGTCTGATACACAGATGATGTTTCAGATCTAATCAAACACCAGCTGTCAGTCAAACTTCACCAGTGATCTGAGGTGTAGCGGTGTGTTTGCTGTGCAGCCGGTGCTTGTGATTAGATGGACTGTTGTTCTTCAGCTGTACGTTGACTGCAGGAGGGTGTGTGTGTGTGTGTGTGTGTGTGTGTGTGTGTGTGTGTGACGCTCTTGTCTCCGCTGTGTTTGCAGTGCCAATGCCCAGAAGGCTCCGCTTCAGAGAGTTAAGCTCCGACAGGCTGAGCGTGAGCTGGAAGGAGCCGAAGGGAGCGTTCGACGGATACACACTCGCGTACAGCACCGGCTCAGGTGAGCGCTGACACACACTCGCGTACAGCACCGGCTCAGGTGAGCGCTGACACACACTCGCGTACAGCACCGGCTCAGGTGAGCGCTGACACACACTCGCGTACAGCACCGGCTCAGGTGAGCGCTGACACACACTCGCGTACAGCACCGGCTCAGGTGAGCGCTGACACACACTCGCGTACAGCACCGGCTCAGGTGAGCGCTGACACACATCTCTTATCTCAGAATACACCCGACAGGGTGATCAGGATCAGGTCTTCCATCAGCCTGAAGGGGTTTATTCTGAGATAACAACCGGCTTAATGTACATTATCCCACTTATTACATGGCTAATTGCCACATAAGTAAATAATTAGACACAAAATATTTATCTGACTTGACATATTTGTTAGGTCTTTAATCGCAAAGCTTCTGCGGAGAGCAGTTGCAGCGGTGAGTTTAAACTAGACCGACATTTAAGAGTTACGGTATACAGTCATACCACTTATTAGTATTTACTTTACTTATACAGCATTTCGCCACATTAATAATCTTCCTGTCGCTTAACTATCAAAAGTGGAATCGGACACGCCCTAAGTGCTGTTTAGACCATGTGCTTAGATCGTTAAAATAGGGCCCGATATCTGAAAGTGTTGCTGTCTGGGTTGTGTTCAGCAGGAGCCGAGCGTGAGCTGAGCGTGAGTAAGTCTGAGCCCAAAGCCGTGATCGAGGGGTTCGACCGCAGGAGAGAGGTCAGTGTGAAGGTCACGGCCCTCAGAGGGACGGAGCGGAGCGAAGCGCTGCAGGGCAGATACAGCGGTCAGTGTTTTACTCTCACCCTACACCCATTTCAGCTGCTCTGTGTTCCTGATGTTCCTCTGACTGTGTTCCTGATGTTCCTCTGACTGTGTTCCTGATGTCCCTGTGACTGTGTTCCTGATGTCCCTGTGACTGTATTCCTGATGTCCCTGTGACTGTGTTCCTGATGTCCCTGTGACTGTGTTCCTGATGTCCCTCTGACTGTGTTCCTGATGTTCCTCTGACTGTGTTCCTGATGTCCCTCTGACTGTGTTCCTGATGTTCCTCTGACTGTGTTCCTGATGTCCCTGTGACTGTGTTCCTGATGTTCCTCTGACTGTGTTCCTGATGTCCCTCTGACTGTGTTCCTGATGTTTCTCTGACTGTGTTCCTGATGTCCCTCTGACTGTGTTCCTGATGTTCCTCTGTCTGTGTTCCTGATGTCCCTCTGTCTGTGTTCCTGATGTTCCTCTGACTGTGTTCCTGATGTTCCTCTGACTGTGTTCCTGATGTCCCTGTGACTGTGTTCCTGATGTTCCTCTGACTGTGTTCCTGATGTCCCTCTGACTGTGTTCCTGATGTTCCTCTGACTGTGTTCCTGATGTCCCTGTGACTGTGTTCCTGATGTTCCTCTGACTGTGTTCCTGATGTCCCTGTGACTGTGTTCCTGATGTTCCTCTGACTGTGTTCCTGATGTCCCTGTGACTGTGTTCCTGATGTTCCTCTGACTGTGTTCCTGATGTCCCTCTGACTGTGTTCCTGATGTTTCTCTGACTGTGTTCCTGATGTCCCTCTGACTGTGTTCCTGATGTTTCTCTGACTGTGTTCCTGATGTCCCTGTGACTGTGTTCCTGATGTCCCCTCTGACTGTGTTCCTGATGTCCCTCTGACTGTGTTCCTGATGTTTCTCTGACTGTGTTCCTGATGTCCCTGTGACTGTGTTCCTGATGTCCCTCTGACTGTGTTCCTGATGTCCCTCTGACTGTGTTCCTGATGTCCCTCTGACTGTGTTCCTGATGTCCATCTGTCTGTGTTCCTGATGTTTCTCTGACTGTGTTCCTGATGTCCCTCTGACTGTGTTCCTGATGTTCCTCTGACTGTGTTCCTGATGTCCCTCTGACTGTGTTCCTGATGTTCCTCTGACTGTGTTCCTGATGTCCCTCTGACTGTGTTCCTGATGTCCCTCTGACTGTGTTCCTGATGTCCCTCTGACTGTGTTCCTGATGTTCCTCTGACTGTGTTCCTGATGTCCCTCTGACTGTGTTCCTGATGTCCCTCTGACTGTGTTCCTGATGTCCCTCTGTCTGTGTTCCTGATGTTTCTCTGACTGTGTTCCTGATGTCCCTGTGACTGTGTTCCTGATGTCCCTCTGACTGTGTTCCTGATGTTTCTCTGACTGTGTTCCTGATGTCCCTCTGACTGTGTTCCTGATGTTCCTCTGACTGTGTTCCTGATGTCCCTCTGACTGTGTTCCTGATGTCCCTCTGACTGTGTTCCTGATGTCCCTCTGACTGTGTTCCTGATGTTCCTCTGACTGTGTTCCTGATGTCCCTCTGACTGTGTTCCTGATGTCCCTCTGACTGTGTTCCTGATGTCCCTCTGTCTGTGTTCCTGATGTTTCTCTGACTGTGTTCCTGATGTCCCTCTGACTGTGTTCCTGATGTCCCTCTGACTGTGTTCCTGATGTTCCTCTGACTGTGTTCCTGATGTCCCTCTGACTGTGTTCCTGATGTCCCTCTGACTGTGTTCCTGATGTCCCTCTGTCTGTGTTCCTGATGTTTCTCTGACTGTGTTCCTGATGTCCCTCTGACTGTGTTCCTGATGTCCCTCTGACTGTGTTCCTGATGTCCCTCTGACTGTGTTCCTGATGTTCCTCTGACTGTGTTCCTGATGTCCCTCTGACTGTGTTCCTGATGTCCCTCTGACTGTGTTCCTGATGTCCCTCTGTCTGTGTTCCTGATGTCCCTCTGTCTGTGTTCCTGATGTTCTTTTGTCTGTGTTCCTGATGTTCTTTTGTCTGTGTTCCTGATGTCCCTGTGACTGTGTTCCTGATGTCCCTCTGTCTGTGTTCCTGATGTTCCTCTGACTGTGTTCCTGATGTCCCTCTGACTGTGTTCCTGATGTTCCTCTGACTGTGTTCCTGATGTCCCTCTGACTGTGTTCCTGATGTCCCTCTGACTGTGTTCCTGATGTTCCTCTGACTGTGTTCCTGATGTCCTCTGACTGTGTTCCTGATGTCCCTCTGACTGTGTTCCTGATGTCCCTCTGACTGTGTTCCTGATGTCCCTCTGACTGTGTTCCTGATGTCCCTCTGACTGTGTTACTGATGTTCCTCTGTCTGTGTTCCTGATGTCCCTCTGTCTGTGTTCCTGATGTCCCTGTGACTGTGTTCCTGATGTCCCTCTGACTGTGTTCCTGATGTCCCTCTGACTGTGTTCCTGATGTCCCTCTGACTGTGTTCCTGATGTTCCTCTGACTGTGTTCCTGATGTCCCTGTGACTGTGTTCCTGATGTCCCTCTGACTGTGTTCCTGATGTTTCTCTGACTGTGTTCCTGATGTTCCTCTGACTGTGTTCCTGATGTTCCTCTGACTGTGTTCCTGATGTCCCTCTGACTGTGTTCCTGATGTCCCTCTGACTGTGTTCCTGATGTCCCTCTGACTGTGTTCCTGATGTCCCTCTGACTGTGTTCCTGATGTCCCTCTGACTGTGTTCCTGATGTCCCTCTGACTGTGTTCCTGATGTCCCTCTGACTGTGTTCCTGATGTTCCTCTGACTGTGTTCCTGATGTTCCTCTGACTGTGTTCCTGATGTCCCTCTGACTGTGTTCCTGATGTCCCTCTGACTGTGTTCCTGATGTCCCTCTGACTGTGTTCCTGATGTCCCTCTGACTGTGTTCCTGATGTCCCTCTGACTGTGTTCCTGATGTCCCTCTGTCTGTGTTCCTGATGTCCCTCTGTCTGTGTTCCTGATGTTTCTCTGACTGTGTTCCTGATGTCCCTCTGACTGTGTTCCTGATGTCCCTCTGACTGTGTTCCTGATGTCCCTGTGACTGTGTTCCTGATGTTTCTCTGACTGTGTTCCTGATGTCCCTCTGACTGTGTTCCTGATGTTCCTCTGTCTGTGTTCCTGATGTTCCTCTGTCTGTGTTCCTGATGTTTCTCTGACTGTGTTCCTGATGTCCCTGTGACTGTGTTCCTGATGTTTCTCTGACTGTGTTCCTGATGTCCCTCTGACTGTGTTCCTGATGTTCCTCTGTCTGTGTTCCTGATGTTCCTCTGTCTGTGTTCCTGATGTTTCTCTGACTGTGTTCCTGATGTTCCTCTGACTGTGTTCCTGATGTCCCTCTGTCTGTGTTCCTGATGTTCCTCTGTCTGTGTTCCTGATGTCCCTCTGACTGTGTTCCTGATGTTCCTCTGACTGTGTTCCTGATGTTCCTCTGTCTGTGTTCCTGATGTTCCTCTTTCTGTGTTCCTGATGTCCCTCTGACTGTGTTCCTGATGTCCCTCTGACTGTGTTCCTGATGTCCCTGTGACTGTGTTCCTGATGTCCCTCTGACTGTGTTCCTGATGTCCCTGTGACTGTGTTCCTGATGTCCCTGTGACTGTGTTCCTGATGTCCCTCTGACTGTGTTCCTGATGTCCCCTCTGACTGTGTTCCTGATGTCCCTCTGACTGTGTTCCTGATGTCCCTCTGACTGTGTTCCTGATGTCCCTCTGACTGTGTTCCTGATGTCCCTCTGACTGTGTTCCTGATGTCCCTCTGACTGTGTTCCTGATGTCCCTGTGACTGTGTTCCTGATGTCCCTCTGACTGTGTTCCTGATGTCCCTCTGACTGTGTTCCTGATGTCCCTCTGTCTGTGTTCCTGATGTCCCTCTGTCTGTGTTCCTGATGTTTCTCTGACTGTGTTCCTGATGTCCCTCTGACTGTGTTCCTGATGTCCCTCTGTCTGTGTTCCTGATGTTTCTCTGACTGTGTTCCTGATGTCCCTCTGACTGTGTTCCTGATGTCCCTCTGACTGTGTTCCTGATGTCCCTCTGACTGTGTTCCTGATGTCCCTCTGACTGTGTTCCTGATGTCCCTGTGACTGTGTTCCTGATGTCCCTCTGACTGTGTTCCTGATGTCCCTCTGACTGTGTTCCTGATGTCCCTGTGACTGTGTTCCTGATGTCCCTCTGACTGTGTTCCTGATGTCCCTCTGTCTGTGTTCCTGATGTCCCTCTGACTGTGTTCCTGATGTCCCTCTGACTGTGTTCCTGATGTTCCTCTGTCTGTGTTCCTGATGTCCCTCTGTGTTCCTGATGTTCCTCTGTCTGTGTTCCTGATGTTCCTCTGACTGTGTTCCTGATGTTTCTCTGACTGTGTTCCTGATGTCCCTCTGACTGTGTTCCTGATGTTCCTCTGACTGTGTTCCTGATGTCCCTGTGACTGTGTTCCTGATGTTTCTCTGACTGTGTTCCTGATGTCCCTCTGACTGTGTTCCTGATGTTCCTCTGTCTGTGTTCCTGATGTTCCTCTGTCTGTGTTCCTGATGTTTCTCTGACTGTGTTCCTGATGTCCCTGTGACTGTGTTCCTGATGTTTCTCTGACTGTGTTCCTGATGTCCCTCTGACTGTGTTCCTGATGTTCCTCTGTCTGTGTTCCTGATGTTCCTCTGACTGTGTTCCTGATGTCCCTCTGACTGTGTTCCTGATGTCCCTCTGTCTGTGTTCCTGATGTTCCTCTGTCTGTGTTCCTGATGTTTCTCTGACTGTGTTCCTGATGTTCCTCTGACTGTGTTCCTGATGTCCCTCTGTCTGTGTTCCTGATGTTCCTCTGTCTGTGTTCCTGATGTTTCTCTGACTGTGTTCCTGATGTTCCTCTGACTGTGTTCCTGATGTTCCTCTGTCTGTGTTCCTGATGTTCCTCTGTCTGTGTTCCTGATGTCCCTCTGACTGTGTTCCTGATGTCCCTCTGACTGTGTTCCTGATGTCCCTGTGACTGTGTTCCTGATGTCCCTCTGACTGTGTTCCTGATGTCCCTGTGACTGTGTTCCTGATGTCCCTGTGACTGTGTTCCTGATGTCCCTCTGACTGTGTTCCTGATGTCCCTCTGACTGTGTTCCTGATGTCCCTCTGACTGTGTTCCTGATGTCCCTCTGACTGTGTTCCTGATGTCCCTCTGACTGTGTTCCTGATGTCCCTGTGACTGTGTTCCTGATGTTTCTCTGACTGTGTTCCTGATGTCCCTCTGACTGTGTTCCTGATGTCCCTCTGACTGTGTTCCTGATGTCCCTCTGACTGTGTTCCTGATGTCCCTCTGACTGTGTTCCTGATGTCCCTCTGACTGTGTTCCTGATGTCCCTGTGACTGTGTTCCTGATGTCCCTGTGACTGTGTTCCTGATGTCCCTCTGACTGTGTTCCTGATGTCCCTGTGACTGTGTTCCTGATGTCCCTCTGACTGTGTTCCTGATGTCCCTCTGACTGTGTTCCTGATGTCCCTCTGACTGTGTTCCTGATGTCCCTGTGACTGTGTTCCTGATGTCCCTCTGACTGTGTTCCTGATGTCCCTGTGACTGTGTTCCTGATGTCCCTGTGACTGTGTTCCTGATGTCCCTCTGACTGTGTTCCTGATGTCCCTCTGACTGTGTTCCTGATGTTTCTCTGACTGTGTTCCTGATGTCCCTGTGACTGTGTTCCTGATGTCCCTCTGACTGTGTTCCTGATGTCCCTCTGACTGTGTTCCTGATGTCCCTCTGACTGTGTTCCTGATGTGCCACTGTCTGTGTTCCTGATGTCCCTCTGACTGTGTTCCTGATGTCCCTCTGACTGTGTTCCTGATGTCCCTCTGACTGTGTTCCTGATGTTCCTCTGACTGTGTTCCTGATGTCCCTCTGACTGTGTTCCTGATGTCCCTCTGACTGTGTTCCTGATGTCCCCTCTGACTGTGTTCCTGATGTCCCTGTGACTGTGTTCCTGATGTCCCTCTGACTGTGTTCCTGATGTCCCTCTGACTGTGTTCCTGATGTCCCTCTGACTGTGTTCCTGATGTCCCTCTGACTGTGTTCCTGATGTGCCACTGTCTGTGTTCCTGATGTCCCTCTGACTGTGTTCCTGATGTCCCTCTGACTGTGTTCCTGATGTCCCTCTGACTGTGTTCCTGATGTTCCTCTGACTGTGTTCCTGATGTCCCTCTGACTGTGTTCCTGATGTCCCTCTGACTGTGTTCCTGATGTCCCTCTGACTGTGTTCCTGATGTCCCTGTGACTGTGTTCCTGATGTCCCTCTGACTGTGTTCCTGATGTCCCTCTGACTGTGTTCCTGATGTCCCTGTGACTGTGTTCCTGATGTCCCTCTGACTGTGTTCCTGATGTCCCTCTGACTGTGTTCCTGATGTCCCTCTGACTGTGTTCCTGATGTCCCTCTGACTGTGTTCCTGATGTCCCTCTGACTGTGTTCCTGATGTCCCTCTGACTGTGTTCCTGATGTCCCTCTGACTGTGTTCCTGATGTGCCTCTGACTGTGTTCCTGATGTCCCTCTGACTGTGTTCCTGATGTCCCTCTGTCTGTGTTCCTGATGTCCCTCTGACTGTGTTCCTGATGTCCCTCTGACTGTGTTCCTGATGTCCCTCTGACTGTGTTCCTGATGTTCCTCTGACTGTGTTCCTGATGTCCCTCTGACTGTGTTCCTGATGTCCCTCTGACTGTGTTCCTGATGTCCCTCTGTCTGTGTTCCTGATGTTCCTCTGTCTGTGTTCCTGATGTTCCTCTGACTGTGTTCCTGATGTTTCTCTGACTGTGTTCCTGATGTCCCTCTGACTGTGTTCCTGATGTCCCTCTGACTGTGTTCCTGATGTCCCTCTGACTGTGTTCCTGATGTCCCTCTGACTGTGTTCCTGATGTCCCTCTGACTGTGTTCCTGATGTCCCTCTGACTGTGTTCCTGATGTCCCTCTGACTGTGTTCCTGATGTCCCTGTGACTGTGTTCCTGATGTCCCTCTGACTGTGTTCCTGATGTCCCTGTGACTGTGTTCCTGATGTCCCTCTGACTGTGTTCCTGATGTCCCTCTGACTGTGTTCCTGATGTCCCTCTGACTGTGTTCCTGATGTGCCACTGTCTGTGTTCCTGATGTCCCTCTGACTGTGTTTCTGTCAGGATTGGGATTGGGGATTGGGATCGGAGGTGAGTGTCGTCGGTGTGTCTCTCCATCAGCAGGACACTGACCGGTCGAATGATGTCATCACTGAAGGTGAAGCTGATCAGCGAATCGCATGTACAGTCACTCTGTTTATAAATCGCGTGACTTGTTAAAAACTTTTCCAACTCTTCCACGGCTATAAACAAGAAATAACGGTAACACTTTAGAATAATGTTCCTTCATTAATGAATAACTGCACAGGCACAAATGAGTAAAGCACTATTAACATCTTACAGTAGTTGTCACGAGTCCTTGTCTTGTGTGGACTTTTGTTATTTCCTGCCATGGTTTGTAGTCCTTTGTAGTTTTTCTTTTGTATTAGTCTCCGCAGCTGTTTCTGATTAGCCACGCCCCCTTGTTATCTTGTTAAGCTTGTTTGCCTGTGTATTTAAGCCCTGTGTCTAGTTCAGTCTTTGTGAGTTCTTAACGTTGTTTGTTGGTTGTTCTGTTCCCTAGTCTTGTTCCTTAGTCTAAAGGCCATTGCACACTGAGTCCGAAATTCGCATCCGAAATTTTCGCACGTTAAAAAATAAATACGACCTCACGTTATGTCAATCACGCTTGCACACTGCCTCCGAAACTTTCGTCCGTCATAAAAAAATCAAAACGGGTTCGATTTTCTTCGTTTTTCGCATCCGTAACAAGCAGTTTGAATGGTGTTTGACAATTCAGAGCCACCGAATCACGAATACGAAAAAAACGCATACGAAAATTTCGGACTCAGTGTGCAATGGCCTTAAGTCTGTAATTTGTGAAGTTTTAAATTATTTAATAAATCCCTTTTGCACGTGGATCCTGCTTCCTCCTATTCTTCAACCAATCGTTACACTAGTGTCTACTATTAACTAACAAGAAACTCTGATTAACAAATTAGTAAGTAATAGCGCTAAGTTGAATGTGTTAGTTCACTAGTAGCTAATCAGTAACTACTACTATTCATTCCTCACTGAAGACTAGTATATACAAGTTTCATAATTAACAAGAATAATGCAATTGTAAGCTTTTGAGATTTTTGAATAGTAATTCCTTCCGATGGATTTG